>JAANSQ010001390.1:0-15380 GCA_036850885.1 Lepidocyrtinus dapeste
ATCGTCACAATCCACCTTAGCATCGCAGAGATTCTCCCAAGGTCTGCATCTGTCGTTTTTACACATTGCCAAGCCATTATCGCAAAAGTTATTACTTGAAGCCCATTTACCTAACTGGCCATATCTCGTGAAAAATATGACGTCAGAGTTGGTGCAAGGAGATGGACTCTGTTTATTCTTTTCCACGAGGGTTCCTTCGGTTTTAGCTAAGGCTGTGTTGGAAGAGTACACTCCAAATAAGTAGTAGGCCTCTGTACCACTGGAATCAACCACCATTTTTACCAAACCGGAACCTTCCAGGTGACAAGGTATGATTTCGCCCTTCTTAACTGGTTTCCCACAGAGAGCATGAAAGTAAAATGTGGGGTAAGCTGAAGTATATTTTTCAATGCAGCTACCAGTATCCTCCATTATGACTTCATGAAGTTTCAAAGGCGTTCCAATTGTATCCTGAGTTCTTGTTTTAACCGTAGCCAGTTCCCTTGCGTATCCTGCAACCAACAGAGTCTCTCCAGACTTTGTTTCATTGACCTCCATCAATGTTCCTGACTTCTCCATAAGCTGTACAGCCTTCACATAAGGCGTATCTAGCTTTAAAACATTTTTCAACCGAATCGCAGCTAAATCGCCTTCTGGAGTATCACCGCTAGCATTTGCGTCATAAACATCGCGGATTTGGCCAACTATACCAATCTGAGTGTGTCGATCTTTGGAAGACAGCAAGGTGGTTGGGAGACCAACAACCACCTGCAAATCTGCATAAGGAAGGTGATGCGGTCTGGAAGAGAGCCTTTGTCCAAGAACTCGGGGCATTAAGCAACGTGCGCTCGTGATAACTGTGTAACGTCCCGTGACGGTTCCAGAGCACAAAAACTTCCACTCATTCTTATTTTCGGAGCTTCGATGAAATATAGCGGCCACCCATGGAGCTTTCAGACGAATGTCTGATGACTTTGGAGGAGATAATGAGGAAGGGGTTGATGTAGTAGATGACCCTATTTAGTTAAAAATGTTAATCATCTTACAGAAAAGAATACTAATATTTCATAACGGCACAGTTTAATATAAACACATTTTAACTTTTACCAGTTTTTGTAGATTTTGGTGTGGTTGTTGAAGTAGTAAGTTTTTGCAAAAGTAAAACCAACAACTAAAGTAAATATTGCTACCCGAAGTAGGATCATGATGAAATTTTGGTTATCTTCGACTTCCGATAATTTTTACTCACAACGGAAGTAATTCTTTTCTTCTGAACAGATCAGAAATCGTTGTGCCTTAACTATTTATACGAGTCGCAAACATATTTTTCTCAGAACAAGTGAAAATATTACATTAATGTTAATGCATTATCATTATCATGGAAAAGAAGATGTTCGTGCACAGCTGAAAAATCAAGGAGACGAGGTAATCATTTAAAGACATAAAAAATACCTGTACCTGTATCATGTACAATACAAGCGTCTAAAAATCTCGTTGAGATTGAGAGATATCATAGCATTGTACATGTAAAAAAAAAGTCGCGACATTGTATTCCTGAGATAAAAATCTAAACATGAATGACTCGACCTGAAGACGCAGAGAGCAAATGTGATGATGATAAAGACATGCCCACTGGCTATTACATATTGAAACGATCTATTCTACGAATGCATAATTCAGAATGAAAGTGAAGATGAGTACCAAGAAAATAAATGACCACTTTGACCAGATATCATGCATGCTTTACATTATATACCTTGTTTATTTGTTTACTTCTTGGTATAATTTTAGAGTTTGAAGTTTGGAATAGTTTGTCCTTCGATATTTTCTGATGCGTCACTGACTGAACGATAAAAAATCTCTAAAAGAAAAAGTTACCTTTCCTTTGGCACCTTTTGTGTCATCTTCATTTTCATCGGCTCCACCGACTTAATTCTTTAAGCCTATGTGGTAACTATTAAAGTTAATTATAATTCAGATTTCCGTTTAAAATGCATAAATAAATAGTGGGAGAAATTGTATTTTTACTTCAATTAAGGCCAATGCTAATATTGCCAAAGTAACGGTCGACGTCGCGGTGTATGTATACTATGCAATATATAAGTCTCATCATGCCCCTCAAGAACTTTGGTTTAGGCGGTGAAAATTCCCATTTGAACCAAATATCTCATCCAGAAAAGAAGCAGTGCATGCATTATATCGGCAAATGGAGAAAAGGCAAACAAAGTGTTATTAATGAAAACAACCCAATAATTATATTTAGAAATAAATAAGTTTTTTTTAACGCTGGAACAGAATTTAAGAACGTGTTTTGTTAGCGATGAGTAACTGATACGATTCTGTATTGGAGTGAAGATTGGAGGAGGAGAAGTTTCTATTTAAAATTATATTTTTATTGAGAGCCACAAAGTGAATAGTCCTTTCATAATGGGGATTGGTATCTCAAAATGTGAGGCAGTTCCAGATCCTACTATTCTCCCGCCACCTCCCCCGCCCCCAGGAAGTGCTAGTCCATCAGCTGAACAGCAACCAGTCAATGAAAAGTTCAAGTATAATCCAGGGACGTATGAGGACCTTTCTAAAAAATGCAAAGGTGAGGCGCCCTTAAATGAAACCTGGGAAGTCGGGTAGCTTGGGGATAATTAATTCATTTTCTTTTTTTTTTAATTTTTAGAAATATTCCCCCAGCCGTTCGAAGGTGCCAAAGTCGTGATAAACAAGTCATTAAACCAAGGTTTTCAGGTTTCGCACGCACTCACCATGAGCTCAATCACACCTTCTGGCTACCGTTTTGGGTCGACGTACATAGGTACAAAAATCATTCCTCCGAACGACCCTGCCTTAGTTTTGTTCGGTGACACGGACCCTAGTGGGAATCTGAACGCTCAAGGTTTCTACAATTGGAATGACTACGTCAAGACAAAGTTTGCTGTGCAAGTGATGAACTCAAAGTTTGCTGGGACTCAGTTTGGGATGGACATCCGGGGAAAAGATTTCACCTCCTCTGTGACCTTTGCTAACCTTAATTTGTTCAATGAAACCGGTATCGGTGTGTTCCATTTTCTTCAAGCTATAACTCCTAAACTCTGTCTGGGGGCGGAGTTGATGTATCAACAAGCGCCGCAAATTCCAGGCGGGATGGCCACTGCTCTTACGTGTTCTGGACGTTATACAAGTAATTAAATATTAAATAGCACTGTATTTGATTTAACGTGTAAGCATCATGAAAAATTTAAATATTTGAACTTTGTTTTAGCTGACGAGTCGGTATGGTCCATGTTCGCCGGCACAAACCAAATGGGACTGTCATATTACCGTAGACTAAACGAAGAGATTCAAGTAGGTCTAGAGGTAGAGAACAACATCCAACAGCAGCAGTTTCTTATAGCAGCCGCATATCAGTTTGAACTACCCAAGGCGAACTTCACCATGAAAGGGATGATCGATAACAACTGGACAGTTACCGGCGTCCTCGAGAAGAGGCTATTACCAATGCCCTTCCTCCTTTCGATATGTGGCTCTTTAAATCACGTCAAGAATCAGTTCCGGCTCGGCTGTGGCTTTTCCATAGGAGCTTAACCTATATAGTAAATTACATTAGACAAGAGGAAAAAAGATAAGATACAGTAGATAAGACGAAGTGAAAGAAAAGGGTTAAAAAAATATGAAAACAACTTAAAATTAAATATCTACGGGTCATTGGTCACATGATAACTTCTTCAAAATATTACTGTCGTGTTTCTTATCTTTTTACAAAAGAACCATAAAACATCAAATGGATGAAATTGCCTTTTTGGCACATGGCCTTTGCTTTTGCTCCACTTCTAACGAAAAAAAATAATAGTCCTATTCTATTCTAATCCTATATTAAATAGTAAAAAAAAATTGAATAAATAAATAATTCATGCATGTTTGTTGCTGTTATGCTCACCTCTTCTCTAACTCTGTGTATTTAATAATTTAATCATTAAACCTACAAGCTTAGGGCCTTTCCATTTTCTTTTTTGAGAGATCTCCAAGCTGTAAGCTGAGCCGAGACTTAAATACTTAAATGGGTAAAGAGATAACGAACAATAAAGAAACCAATCCTCGCGCCTTGTCTTGATCCCGGTATTGTCATAATCGTCAACTGGATTAACTGAATTATTTTTAATTGACCTGGAAATCAAGACTAGAACTGTTTGATTTTTGATAGTCGTTTTTAGTAGAATTGCTAATAAAAATTGTTAGGTTAAGTTATATATTTTGTAGAATTGTAGTGTACAAGCAGACAGACTGTTAAAGTAGATTGAAATTAATTATGTGGGAGGTCTCTGGAAAACTCTTGATGTACAGGAAATTAGCTTGAGCCATAATACTTATGAAAAACATGATAAGGATGAAAATAAATTTAAATTGTTACAGACTCAAAGTGGATGAAGACTGCGTGTGTTTGTTTGTAGTCAAATCTTTAATCAATATTTAATTACTTAATGCAGCTTAAGTCTACATACACTATACATGAATAAATTTCAATTTTCAAACTTACACAGTTACATTGTCTCCCGAGAGGAGGTAAACGATATAATTAAAGAGATTTATGTAACTCTAATTATTAATTCTGACGATAATGATATTGTCAAAACAAAACAAATGACAGTTGAAATATTATGGAAATATTCAGACACAGAATTATACACAAAGAAATAATAAAAACAGAGAAATAATTTTAATGACTTATTGGGGAGTCGTTGGAGGTTGAGCGGGTTTAACCTTCTCTTTAGACTTTTTGGATTCCGAGGAAGATTTGTCTTTGTGGTGGTGGTGATGACGGTGGTGAGATTTTTTATGACCGGACTTGTCTTTGTTAGGTTTGTTGTTGTAATATGGGTGGGTCTCATCTACTGGTGCGTTTTTCAGGTTAATGTCATGTGTAGACTTGGACTTTCTCCTTTTGTTCTCTTTCCCCTGTTGTTCTGCCTGTTGTTGGGCTAGGACTTGTTCATCCACATCTTCTACCACGTCCGGCGCTATAGGGAGGAAGGTGAGGAATTCGGGATCTTCTCCTCCTTCGTCGGAACTCACATAGGCTGTTATTGGGTCGCAGGTTGTCACATCAACTTCAAGGTCGTCATCTATCGCGTCTCCCTTCTCTTCTACTATCTTGTCCTCATCTTCCAAATCAAATTCTGACTCGCGTTCATCATACTCAACGTTTTCGTCCAGTTCCTTAAAATCGGGGGCAAACGCGGACCAGTTTTCTACTTGATTCTGGGCCCAGATGGAGACTACTCCGGACGAAATGGAGGCTACGATGGGACGCAGAGGATGCCATACTACGTCCAGGAGTAGTTCGCCCTTGGTTCCATGAAGGATTTTTACGAGATTTCCTGTCGACTTTTCCCAAATGTAGAGGGCATGTTGACGGGCACTTCCAGCGCAGATGTATTCGCCATCTCCAGAAAAACAGCATTTCTTCCACATAGTTTTGTTTACAAGATCCTGGAGTTTCTGGACGGGTTCGGGATCTCCATCTTTTCCAGCGTCTAGAGCATCTTTACAATCGTACACTCGAATGATACGGTCCGCCGAATTGAGGAGGAAACACTCTCCTCGCCGAGCAAACTCGATCGATTTCACGGCTGTTGTAGAGGTTGATCCTTGACCAATTCTGAAGCTAGCGTGGAGGTTCATATTGTCTTCGATGGAATACGCAGAGACTTTTCCTTTTGAGTTGCCCGTATAAATGTACTGACCCCGGCGGTCAAAAGAAGCCACAATGGTTAAGTCGTTGTCATCCTCAACAGGTACAGCCACATGTGAACCATCAATATTCACGAGGAGCGCAGCGTGACGCAAAGGACAAACCAAGAGATGATTTGGATTTCGGGGATGAAACTGCACTTTGAGTACTGGAGATGGAAATCGAAAGCGATTCTCACAGTCCCCCGTCATTACATCAATAATAGTAACGGTATTATCCGTAGATGCTGTCAAGATCTTTTGACCATTTCTAGACCAGGAAAGGCAGCACACTGGGTGGGAATGGGCAGTGATGACCTTCGCTATACCCCGCGTCATAAAGTCCCATACTACCACACGGCCATCATTGCACCCAACACATAAAAGCGTTCCCAGTTTGTTGTAGGCCGCCGTTACCGCCACAGAAATACAATCCAAGACTCCATCGGGTTCTTCCGGGTAATTTTGACAAAAGGACTCTGTAATAATAACAAGTAAATGTATTAATTGTGCATTCTACAAGAGCAAGAATAAATTAATTAATTATGGCCATTCAGTAGCATTCGATTTTACCTAATAATTCCAAATTCATCGCGATTTACAACAAAATTATAAACTGAATAGTTAACGTTGCCTGCCTATTTTGTTTGACTCAACGAAACAAAAATAAATTAGGGAATTGACAATCAAAGTGAGTGAACTACATTAAACTTCCCATGTATGTACATGACTATCAGCCTAATAATTATGCGTGATTATATTAACATTTAATTCTGCTCGGGTCAACGAAAAAAATTAGAGAAAACCTTTGTGTTTGCTTCTA
Source organism: Lepidocyrtinus dapeste (assembly GCA_036850885.1). NCBI lineage: Eukaryota > Metazoa > Arthropoda > Collembola > Entomobryomorpha > Entomobryidae > Lepidocyrtinus > Lepidocyrtinus dapeste. The sequence continues at coordinate 6,524 of JAANSQ010001390.1, forward strand.
AAAACATTGATATCCTGGAACCGCGCGAAAGATGGGGTAAAGTAAGACAAAGGAATGAATAAAAAGTAAAATGTCAGTTTAATTTAACATCATTCGTAAGTGCAAGTGATTAGAATTAGACTTAAATTTTATTTTAATGTGCTTGTGTATTACTTGCACAATCAACAATGAGATTAGCTTTCAAGAATATTTACTCTAACTACACTGCTGTCGTGCTGTCTTTCCGGAACAGGGAGCGGAGCAAATGAATGCATAATGAAGACAAAAGAATAAACCGAAACGAAAATTTTTTGAAGAATTTTCTTCTGAAATAAAAAATGTAGTTTTATTTTCGGTTATATACAACCGATAAAACGAAGAATCACATAAAATAATAAATAAAATTTTGGCAATGTTCTCTTCTGTTCAATTATTTTAGACAAGGGGAAGAATCTAATTGTAAGCCTAAGCTTGTAAGCTTGATTGATGGAACAAAGTCATTCTTAATGTATTCGATTCGATCACGACTTAATTTTTAAAAACGTTTGGGCAACTACGGTTAGAATAGATATTCCCAGGGGTAGTTTTAAGGTACTGCATTAAAACTGTTTATAATGTCATCGGTGGTGGTTTCTAGGAACAACTACAGTTGTAATTTTGATTTAGGAGAGAAACGAAGCATGTTTTCCATATTACAAGCTCAAGGCTCAAGGTACATCCTAATTGGCATAATAGCAGGTGGTCACTAGAGCGAAAAGCTTTGTCAGTAAATTCAGCATTCAGTCCTGAATCGTGGCCTTCACTCTGCTTGCTAGCATATTGTCTGTATCATGGTTCTTGGCAATAATGTTGACTTGAAACAAAGTATAAACACTTTAATTAGCAATGCGTATCTAGCAGGCAATTACTAAAACAAACATGGGGATGGACTAATTAATCCATGTATTATAGCCTGATACTACTCTGACGGTTTGGATTGATGCAAGATGCAAGCTCCTCTGAATCTTTTATGAAATAGACGAAGCGAAGTAGCCAGTCGTGCATGCTAAATATGATGTGATAGTCTTGAGTCGCGGATACTATTTTATTTAATTCTTACTAACCATAATAATTATAACAAATATATCAAATTGTTCTGCAAAATGAATAGGTAGTACCGGTGCTGATTGCGGAATCATGGGTAGAGCATAACTGGGCTAAATATTTGGACATGATATACCGCTCCAATTTTTTTATGGCTTCATGCAAATATTATAGGTTTGTGCACGTCAGCTATCAGACTAATCGCAAAGTTGCCAAGAATTCTATGAATAATATATAAATAGAATAAATTCAGCAATAATATCTACGTTTGTAGCAGCTCAGTGGAACAAATTGCAATGAAGCGCTTCCGGTTTACACAAGTTTAATGTCATCATATCATAACTTAATGTGCAGAATTCGTGGTGAGAGTTTAAAAAAATATTATGACTAACAATAACAGTCAGATATAAATCACGGTAGCATATACAAATAATTGAACATTTTAATGATATTTTAATTTTTTGATTAATGGTGTTTACGTTCTTTTAATTCATTCCAACTAGCTTCAAATTTCTTCTGGAAGAATCCTTGTTCTATTTTGGTGAGTTGAACATCTTCCTCTGGAATATCTTCATCGCCCCAGCCCCAAGGACCAGGACCGATATCGTGTCCTATAAGGAAGTTATCGAGATTTTGAACTTCCTGTAAAATTTGATTTGTAGTATCCATAGAGTCACTAGGCTTTTCTTGAGACTCCGGCTCCAGTACAGGACAAGGTTCAACTTTTTCTTCCTCTGATGGCACTGAACTCACTACACTTTCTACTTTTGGTACCTGGTATCCTACACATTGGGCATGTGAACCATCTCCGGTTCTTGCCGCTCGTTTCCTTATCAAAGCGTCTGACACTAGTTTGAGGTCGTATGCTAGTCCGAAATATGACATGAATTCAATGAATGCGGTGGTTGGATTGATTAGCTTGAGACCATAATCCGTGGATCTGTAATCCCACGGGAAGACGTGATGATAATTGTGCCAACCTTCCCCAAGAATGAAGATTGACAGCCAGTCACAATCTGCGGATCCCATTGACCTGAAATTCCAAAAAGAATGTAATTAACTCCAGTTTTAAGCGCATCTATCACAAGCATCTTTTTAAGTTCAGAGAAATTTCACTAACTTGTCATATGGCTTCCTTGTCCACGTGTGGGCTACACTATTCCCCATTGAAGACAAGTGAAACGATAAAATATAACGGAAAACATTAAAGGTGAAACACAGTCCCAGCGATGGAAGCCATAGGTAGTATGGGATAAGCGTTGGTATAACAAAAAGAAGGAGGAAGGACAGTTGCTTAAAATATTTATCCTGGAACATAACTACAGGATCACTTTCCAAATCTGAGCAATCTATAGTACGCTCCTTCTCCGCAACTAAAGGATGTTCCTTGATAAGCACCCAGCCCAAATGTGTAAAAAAGAAACCACGTTTAACGTTCACTGGATCTCCATCAGTCTCGCAGAATTTGTGATGGAGGCGATGATGCTTTCCCCAAGCATAAAGTGAACTCTATAAAATTAAAATTACAAATTAAAACTAAACGATTTAACTTCCTTAATGTGACTATGACTTAATTTTACTAACCTGGCCCGCCATTGTCTGCATAATCATCAAAAGTATTCTTAAAGGTGTTCTGGCCTTGTATGACTTATGGGCGAAGAGACGATGAGCTCCAGCAGAGACTCCAATCCCAGCAAAAGGGATCAGGCTTCCAGCTTTTACACAAAAGATAATTGCTAATCACATTGACCTCATAATTTTAGAAAAGTCCTTATCAAACTTAATTCTTACCAAAGAGAACTTGTTGCCATGGAATTTGAAACGTGAGGAAAGAGTACAGACCATGAAGGGCAACAAAATGTAAAGAAAGGAAGAAATATCCTCTGGGTTGAAACTCCCATTCTCCACCTCTCCTAAACTTCCTTAAAGTCTGTGGAATACTGGTGATATAGTCCATTTTTACGAATGCAAAACTGGAATATCCTCTGACGTACTGGTCCGTTCAAAAAGTCCAAGTAGATTTTTACATCACAGAAAATACTGGCTAATTGAAACAGAGAGACCCTAAGATCTAATCAGTTTAGTTAAGTATAAAGTCAATAGTAGGAAATCGAGATCAGCAGACTCTAAATTAGGTGACGTTGGTCTGCCTTAGTCGAGGTATCACTGAGGAATTATTTTTTTGAGGGGATTTTCATCAAGAGATAAAACAATCGCTATATAATAATAATCATTAAAAACGTAATATGATTCATATAAATTGAGTAAGTACATTACGCTATAAGGTCCTTTAAGGCTCCTTTTCAATGCTATACTTTGAGCTAAGGTCTAGTTAAGTTATGAAGAAACAAGACAAGAGTTTTGCTCATTGCGGCACCCTATTTGTATGATCTGCATTACGACTTCCCAAAATTAACCACCTACCAATAAGGTAACGAAACGAATTACTTTCATTAAGCCACAGTATTACTCAGCGTAGAGTCATGTCTTGCGATTTTGTGGTTGTGAGACGAATAAATTAGAACATTCTTTGTTTGATGAATGAAATTTTGGCTATTTTTGTTGCTTCCAATTCATCTAAAAGACTATTTGCTAAATTCTAAAAGGCAGCGAAACATCTAATAAAAATGTAGAAAAACGAAAGTGCTATAGGTTATATAGCACGTGGTGTACATAAACATTTAATACTTTTGTAATCTCTCTTTAAGCTTGACCAAGCTTTCTCTAAGTTGCGAAATGAACAAGTTGTGTATTGTCTTAAAATATTGTAAAAGAAGCGTAGCTTTGAAAGAATCAAGAGATACTTTGGAGTTGGACTGAAAAAATGGAGAAAAACGAAGGCAAAGTGGTCAATGGAGGGATTCTTGTCAGAAAGGGGCGACTCAAAACTTTTGATTGTGGTTTGATTTGAAATTTTATCAATTAATTAAATTCAGTGTTGATTAACTGCTCACAGTTGTAAAATATCGTTGAGAAAATAGTTATGAAGGGCTATGGTTGATTTGCTTGTACAAAGTTTTCAGTTTTATTTTCAACAATAGAATTTGAATTAAGTCGGAAATAGAGCGAGAAATTAAAATTATACAAAAAATATAAATGGGGAGTGGACTATATATCACAATTCAAGGGTTGGATTTAATGTGGGTTTAGTATCCAGAGCGGATGAGGACGGGGGCTGGAGCAGGGGCATCGTAAGACTGGACACGGATAGCTGGGGTTTCGTAGGAAGCTTGACGAACGACTGGAGTTTCATAAGAGGCATATGAGGGGCTGCTGGAAGCACGGGCTAAGGCTTCGCGGTGGGCTTGAGCGTGTTCAGCGGGCAATTCAACGGGCTTGGGCAAATGGGCTCCTGGAATTTTATAGGTACAATACATAAGATTTAGCAGTTTTTCAAAACGTTTTTTTAAGTTAATTGATTGCTTAAAGGTGATGTTTGTTTACCCTCAGCTCTGAAACCGTTGGAGTCAGCAACAAAAGACAGAGAGATTGGAATTCCTTCCGGGCTGGTGTAGCTGAAAGAGCCGGTTTTCTGGATGAGGGAGTTGGACTGAACCATTTGTCCATGTTCGTCTTGGTATGAACCTCCACGTCCCTGGACGACTTGGGTGTGCTCAGAGACTGAGATACCGTTTCCAGTTTGGTACCTGTTAACAACAATGAACAACAATTGGTTTTAATAAGTGGAGGAAAAGATTTCGAATTGGATGGTTTAAATAAAGGTTAGTCTTACTGGAGGTTATCAGATTCGGATCCTCGGATCTCGTGGGTCAAGCTAACAATTGGAATGTTTTCCCTGACCAAAAGGTGGTGACCAGTGGGGATGGAGGTGGCCCCAGCGAATGAAAAGAGCAAGAACAACAAACTAGAAACAATGGAATATTTTGTACACTGTTAATTTAATTATTTCAAGAGAAGATTAAGTTTCAGAGCACAATTGTCTAAAAAACTTACAGGTCTCATGTTGAAGGAGTAATGGAAGGAATCCGGGTAAACCGAAACGTTTGAAGAATTGTGGGTTTGTTGTGTTGGAATGATGAGAGGAAGGATGACTGATGCCTATTCCAAATCTTCCCATTCCTTTTATACTCAAATTTTGTCATTTAGCCTAGGTGACAATAAAAGACTCAAGATGTCCAGCCGATTAAGTAAAATAGTAGTAATGAACGACATTGAACTTGGTTATTTTTCTTCTCCAAAAGTCCTTGTCTCGTGTGATTGTGAACATCAAGTATATTCCTGCGTATTACTTATTGTTTTAACCCTTTTCCTTTTCCTAACGTCTGTTGCTCGACTGAAGGGGTGAACGGAAAGACAAGGTCAGAGAGTAAGAAAAGGTCTAGCCGGTTACATAATACCAAGCTTTGTGAGAAACAAGATTTGGATTTTATTTAAGTTTCAATAAATAATATTGAATTTATGAAGTGTTACAGTTTATTTGAACTAGACGAAATAAATCTAAAAGTTTTATATGTGTTAATGATGAAGAAATTAAACTGATGAAGTCTCGAGAAAACTCTAAATAACATAAAAAACAACATAAATGAGGTATCCTCATATTGCCCCAATTCCTATTCCTGTTCTTTTTGATATACATTCAAAACGCCGTGTAGGCAACTCAACACTGCCGAACCTTATGATATCAATGAGTTAATCGAGCGGGGTCATGGCAATTTAATTCATAACGATTTCTTCGATCAGCAGCAGTTAGTTGGGACGCATAATTGACCCTCATTCCTGGTTCCTAGAGGTATCCTCATATTGCCCCAATTCCTATTCCTGTTCTTTTTGATTTACATTCAAAACGCTGTAGTCATCGCAACACTGCCGAACCTTATGATATCAATGAGTTAATCAAGCGGGGTCATGGCAATTTAATTCATAACGATTTCTTCGATCAGCAGCAGTAAGTTGGGACGCATAATTGACCCTCATTCCTGGTTCCTTGGTGATGTTGACTGGCTACCGGATTGAACAGAATTAGACAGAGGCTTGAGGAAAAACCATTGATTTACTTTGTGGAGCTGTTCTTGCCCTGAACAACTTGTCCTATACCGCTCTTAATTTAGCGCATTATTAAGGGTCTAGATTGATATTAAAATGTTATGAAACGGCTTGTACCAAACTATAAATTCTAAAGCTAAAAGTATTTATGATTATCTTGTGCTATATGGATCCTATTTCAGAGTTGTTTAGTTGCCAAAGTTAAATGATGTTTTTTTCTTCCAAGATATTTTACGAAAGATTATTCGAATATTTATTACAAAATGTATAAAAATATTAAAAAATAATTACAATTAAGAGGATAATTTAGATCACATATTGGTATCACAATGCAGCTTATACAAGTGCTGGGAGAATCTTTTGGATTTTGTGTAAAACTACCGTATCAAATCACAGAAGTGGACATGCGGTGCAAGTTTCAAAAATAATTTTGTAAACTTTAAGTGTAGAAATTAGCCAATTGGGGTGAGTGTAAGTAGTGTAGTGGGATGATCAGCTTATCCCCACATTCCGTACATGCCAAGTCCTGGGTAGAGCATTCCCATGCCTGTGTAATCATAATCATAAGCAATTTGTGATTAAAATTTGTGCTTGAAATTAATCTCGTAATATTTGCGTATTTTCAAAAATTTTGTAGCTTTCATACCAAGACCTCCGTACAAACCATGTCCCATACCAACGGAGTGATGGATTGCGTGATGTCCCAACATTCCATATCCTAATGATCGAGAGTAATAAATTAATTAATAAAAAAAATAACTTGAAAATTTCACTTCAAATTCAGAATCGAATTATGGAAACTCACCAAGACCGAGCATGGGGCTCATGATGTGGGAGCTAGAAATGCTCTTGGAAACTCCAACTCCTCCAATGCCCAAAGGCTTGGCAAGGGCAACAGAGACGAGGGCGAGAAGAACGATAGCAACAAACTTGGCCATTTTCGAAATTGTTTTGGGAGCTTTGAGCAGAAGCTTAGGAAACTTTGAAAAGTTTTGTATTGTTTGTTAGACAACTGAGGATTGGAAACTGATGTCTAATTCAGCTCAGCCGGCTCCTTTTAAATCTAAAACTTTGCCTAGGAAAAAAACCGTCATTATGCATAGAAATCAATGGGAACATAGGAATAACGGCCTTTGATTAAGTCTACCGTAAAAAATTTAATAGGAACAACGATTCTTTTCCTTAATACCACTTTTTCATCGAGAATCGAGAATAACCCATGGAAAAATTGCTTTTCGCTCATAATTAATCGCATACATATCCAAATCATTAGAGAATTTATTAGTTTGATAAGTACCTTCAGTGATCAATAATATGTAGACTATATGCAAAGGAATTAATTTTTTTTCGAAATTGATATCGCCTTGTTCTCTCCTCAACTTTAAACCCAAACTACTTTAATTAGCCTTTAATTGGCGTTGGAGAATAAAGAAATTTCTCATAGTGTGGATGAAGATAGCATAAAAAGTAAAAAATCAGTTTACTGGAACGACAAAAAAACTAATGATTACTTATCTTGTGAACTTATCCCTTGGAGCCTAATTACCGCGTACAGAATGCGGCAAGATTAACAAAAGAAACAAAAAAGTATCTTGTTTTTCAGGAATATGATACGAACTGGAACATTTGTTTTCATCCTAGTTTGATTTTCGATTTCATCCGAAGATAAGGGAGCTATTGCGTTATATTCTCATACTCTCTAGTCTCACCGTTACTTCAACTTATTTTTTGCTCAAGCTTAGCTTAACAGTGTGCAGTATGCAAGTTGTACTTAGCTCAAAGCTCATTTCTGGAGTTATCTTTTTCTTTAGATTATTTCCCATTCTGAATTTCTTGGAATTTGTGTTTTCTGTTACTTCCTGAAATTCCTGCCAATACATTTTTTCCAAGAATTCCAATCATTCAGCTGGAATTAATGATATTCATTTTGTTTATGCTCCTCGTTCCGTTTTACGCGCAAGCATATGTTCCCACGTCCCATTAACTTGATGAACTCATCTTTAACGAAAATTTAATTTTTTCAATGGGAAGATCACACTGAAACTACGTAAATAACGAAAATAATCTTAAGTTAACGTTAAGTTCGTAAGTACCTAAGTGCTCTCCAGCAACGGGAAAAAATTTAGCAAATTTTTTATTTCAGATTTTACGACGTGATAAGGTGTAGTTAATTGTTCTGCGAAGCTGGTTCTGGTGGTGCTATACTCTACCTAATATAAACATGGATATTTTTTTACCGTTACAAAAACACGTTTTTACAATTCATCCTACCTTGATCTTGACTTTGATTAGGGTTCACGCTTAGAATACGACAAAAATAAATTCTGAGAAACTCCACCTATGTGTACCATGTAAGCAAACCGATAAGAGCTCAACCTCGAATGATTTTCGGCTAACGGTATTCACACTATTAATCCAATGATCTTTATAAAAGCAATAAAGTTCTATGCGTTTAGAATGTAAAGGAATGTTATCAAAATGCATAGGCTTATCAACATCACCCTTGCATATAGGTGAGTGCTCAACTGCTCAACCGTGTGAACATCTCGAGATTCTCGAGCTTAGTTCAAGTTCAATCGTGTTTACTTATGCATGGCTCGTAGTAGACTTCCAATCAGACAGACAGCCACAGACTCTCCATGAGACTTTCAGACTATTCTAGTTTCGCTTTCTGATCAGTCAACTATTTTTCTCATGGAGAATTGATTGATTAATAATTTTTTAGTGTAAACGCAGGTGAGCAATGATTTAGTAGGTGAATCGGGTAGGTAATGTCCATTACCATGATAAC
>JAANSQ010001391.1:0-15378 GCA_036850885.1 Lepidocyrtinus dapeste
TGTTTGATAGTTAAAGCATGCAAACTATAAATATGTCAATGTTGTGATCGTTATTTTTTTTCCCAGTTTCAGCAAACGTATGTAAAGCACCTTCTTCTCCTTCACAAAATCCAGCTGTTGGTTTGAATTGGTCGCTTCAATCACAATCACACGGATTGCAGACGACAGAACACGGTTGTGGGGCGAATTTCAGTCTGGGTGGTACTACGGCTGAAATGCATAAGGTTTGTCGCGAAAAGTGATTGATTTCGTTTGTATGTACATGTTAACTATCTTGAAACACGACGTAATATTATTTGCAAAATGAATATTTTCCCATTTTGGCCATTTTAGGGATACTTTGACAAGAATGGTGGCACGAATCATTCAATAAGTGACGTAACTGACATACAGAGCAAACCTCCAACGGGTATAATACGTCATCAAACATTACGAAGTAATTCTGAACCCCATGGCCATAGTTATTATGGAAGTGGGGTTGAAGTAACTACAGTTCCCTCGAGTCATGGCATTTCAAGTATATACGGTAACAATATCGTTTTGGAAGACCAGGGAATTGACATGAGTCAGGTATTTACCAATTCGAATTTAAATTGACTGTTTTCTGCACACTGGTTTCTCACGTGAGATATTTTCATGATGATTTGATTATAGAGTCCCGGCCATGAGAGTCCAAGCTCCACCGTTTCCTCCAACACAATTTCCGTAAGTGGGGGATCTGGAGTGAGCTCTTCCGCTGGCAGTGGGAGCACTGGGCACAGCCGTCACAGTGCGGCAAGTTTCGATTCTGGGCGAGCTTCCTCTTCTCTTTATCAACAAGGCGTTCGTTATTCTGGCCTTTCTTCGGAATCCTCCTCTACAGGAAGTTGTCGGCATTCTTACCACAGTTCCTCTTCCAGTCTTGGTTCCATCCCTCCCGAAGAAATATGCAATTTTGATGTTTCCTCTATGGTCGCCCAAGGACTTCCAGACACGGAAATACTTAACGCATGGTTGACTGGTGTACATTTCGAGTGCTATTATCAAAATTTTGTACAGGCTGGTTATGATATGCAGACTATTGTTAAAATGACTCCAGAAGACTTGAACGCCATCGGTATCACGAAACCCAATCATCGAAAGCGTCTAAAATCAGAAATTTCTCAACTTATCATTCCAGATGGCCTTCCTGATTATATTCCTGTAAACAATATTTATGCAAGGGGCATATAATTACTTTTAAAAATTCTAATGAAGATGTAAGACACATGCTCTACCTAATATTTACAGAGTACCGTAGAAGAATGGTTACGAGCCCTCCGAATGGACGAATATACAGATAAATTGAAAGCTCAAGGTTATACCAATTGCCGTCAAGTTACAAACATCACCTGGGAAGATCTAGAGGACATTGGAATATTAAAATTAGGTCATCAAAAGAAGTTTCTTTTGGCTATCAAGCGCGTTGAGGATATCTTGTCAGGGAAGCGCTTACATGCTGGAGGGACGCAAAATCCATATCATCAATCGATGGTTCGTTCTGTGCTACCAGCTAGATTTTAATATTGATGTTTTGCAGAAAATTAATTTTACTTCTATATTTAAATTGCTAACAGGAATGTTACGCTATTCCACAACGAAATTCCCATTTAATGAACCACGCATCACAGATGCCCTATTCCCAACTTAACTCGAACCATGGACAAAATCCTTCTGCTACTAGAGGCTACACTAGCATAAATTCTTTTCAAAAAGGGTTCTCTTCTCAACAGTCAGTACCTCCATTTAATTCTTGGCGGCCACCCCCAAGCAAAGAAGATCATTATTTGTATCATCATGGCGAAGGAATTTACGGGACGAATGATAAACCACATGTGCAGTTACTTACGCACCAACCCCAAATTCACCCGGAGAAGTCTCCTCCAGTGGCGAATGGGTTATCATCACAGCCCGAATACCATCCAGAAGTTATAGCAATTCATGTAAAAAATGAGCGTAGACCTTCAGCAATAGCTGATACGAATGTGGAACCTATATACGGCACTTCATCATTCCAAGCTCCAACCAGTCAAAATTTGCGAAATAATACGCAAAATAAATGGACGGAAGATGGAGAAACTACGCCTACTAACGAGGTGGAAGCAAAAGCTGCTGCTGCAGCACTAGGAGCACATTCCATGGTGGAGCCATCCCCCAATCATCTTGGAACTTCGACGTTACCACGGCTAATGAAGAATAAAACATTTGGAAAGACTGCAAATAGTTTGGGAGGAGGGCAGGAAGGGAAGGGAAACACCAATAGTGACACTGCTGCAGCAGGATTAGATATTACTTATCAAGATCAGTGTCAGGCGGCATCATCCCAGTGGCAGCAACACCAGCCAGCATCCATGGATGGATATAAGAGTTTACCGAAGAACATGGGACGTTACCCTAGTACGTTTAGAAATACTAATGGGACGACTGCTTCACAGCCAGGAATTAAGCAACCGCCTCCACCACCTCGTAGGAGTTCATCTTCCGCGGCTCAGGAAGGAAGGCAAGAGCAATTTAGTACCTTTCACCCAGCTTCTAATACCATGGTAAGGCAACAGTCCCAGCCTTCTGCATGGCCCCGAGCTAGTGGTAGCGATCGTCATGATCTACCCGCACCTCCTCCGCCCGAAGACTTGACCATAACAGGTGAATCTTCATTGGACAAGTCCTCTGTTCCTAACACAGCTTCTCAGAATAATTACGCTGTGAATAATGCATCGACCTCAGCTAGTCTAATCGGTTCAAGTAACATCGCTGTCTCCTCTTCGTCATCAACCAGCGCCTCCAATTTTCATCAGTACACTACATATGCAAACAACACAAGTACAAATATTGCTGCTTATAGTAATAACAACAGTCGCATATATCCATCCACATCTGTTGCTGGAAGGCTACGTGATCCTTCGCCCTGTGACTCAGATCTGACTCCAAACTTTTCTTCGTTGGGCGTCCGGAGAAACGGCTCTGATGCTAGTTTCAAGGTAGTCAAACATTTTAGACATGGATGACAAAAAACATGTTTTGGGTTCTAAGCTTCTCTAAATTAATTCAAAATTTCAATCATACCTCCACAGTCGAGTTCAAGCACGGAGTCTGAATCATTACCTTTTGCAAATGATAATGCTGGAACAATTAAACAGCAAAAACCTGGAAATCGAACCACCCAAGGTGCATCTTTAGAAGGATTGTATGGCTCCACCACTAACGAACCTGCTGGTATGTAATAACTTCCTTCTTCCTGTAATTATTATTCATTTTGTCTTTGAAAGAATAGATGTTTGAATTATTTTCGATTTTTTTTTCTTTTAGGTGAACCAANATTATTTTCGATTTTTTTTCTTTTAGGTGAACCAATAGAGGCTGGGGACGTCCTTAGTGATATAGGTAATATGCTGGCAGATCTCACCGACGAACTTGATGCCATACTACAGCAAGAAATGGACTCTCTCAATAAACGCTAAAGGAATCTAAATTTTCGTTGATCCGATGGTGGGAATCTACAAAATATTTAAATCTAAACCAGTGCGTACACTTGCATACCTCCTATTCTATACTTATGTACATCACGAAAGTTAAATCCCAGTTGGTTAGTTTTCAAAAACATGATATCAAATTCAGGTACATAATTTTGACATGGTTTTGCAGAAAAAAAAAGAATATCTTTGATTAGTTTGTATAAAATGATTGATTACTTTCGACACTTGGAACTTTGAAACATTTGAAAATTTTTCAGAAATATTATTAAGTGAATCGGTACCGGTAGTTAAAAGTATAGGTGATTATAAATGAATTAATTGGTAATTGAGTCATGGAATCTACCAGATGTACTAATCTAACGTAATAATAATGAAATGTAACTAACGTCAATATACCCACTAACCATTTAGAGTAAAAAAGAGTAAGCAGTAAACATTAAGTAGGTGGTAAATATAGTCGGGGTTCAAAATAATAAAAAAGTGTAATATATTAAAGAGTATTTTTGTTTTTGTGAAATTACAGAATTCAACATATTGCATGATACAATTAGTTAGTTCAACTTTAATGGAAACTTTGATTTCGATATAAACGCACTATGCTATAAACGTTTAGTATTTTTTGGTAAGCATATTACGATTAATTGAGCAAGCAGTGAGCACAAGGAAATACAAGAATTATAAAGGAGTAAAATCGATAAAGTAAAACTTGAAATGGGGTGAGCTGTTGTGAGTGGACCATTAGATTGCTTTTGAAGCTATTGAGTCTAGTTTTTTTTGTTTTCTTTCAGTATCAGAGCTACAATTTTCTTATACACTCGCACATTCTATTCTAATGCATCACAAAACCAAGAGGAACTTTTCGGCCAACTAGGAATTGGTTCAGTGTCATATCACTAAATTGTATTGGCTCGGGAAGTGACAGTTGTTTTGCATTACACGAAGAAATTTATAATTTTTAGAATTTTTCACTGTGGTTTAGTCCTGAAATTGAAGGCCGTTTCGAAAACTTCAGATGTCAACTGAAATGTTTAATTTTTTACTGAATAAGTTATATTTTAATGATAAGGAAAGTGAATTAAGTCTGGGTTTGTGTAGGACGACGAATATGTCAGTTTTAGTTAGAGGGTCATATATTTATGAATGTAGTTGATTTGATTTAACCGTTTATAACATAAATCACCCATTATGATTAACCAAGAATTATATTATATGAAATCACGCAATGAAAAATGGAACTTATCATCACACGCTACATCATTAGTATATACTGAAATGATTTTCTTAATTTATTACGTGAAATAGACTGTAAACCATTGACATGAACATGAAAAGTTAGCGGGACCTTTTGGTTCACAAATTAAAATAATAAACGTATTAGGCAATAAATCCAAATCTGATAGATTTTTGAGTTTTGTTCATTATACTTAAATAGGATTTCTCGGCGATCAAGAGGGTGGAGTACAGTTAGGAAAGTTCATATTTCCGTTTTCAAGTGGTTGCACCAATGATGGGTCAAACGGTCGGTTTTTGAATGGAGAGCCTTCCGCATCCCATGCTGTTTTCAAGATATTCTGTAATTTCTGGAAATAAATGAAAAATGATTGAAATAAAGCTAATAATCGAAAATCGTCCAGAGAAGAAGATTTAAAATATGTCTTACCATTTCATCCATAGTTGGAAGTCCTTTCAATTTCTGTTCCTGGTTCCAAACGAGTTCATGAATTTTTGCTTGCTCCTCTTCATGCAATTCTTCCAAAGGTCGGACAGAATCAATTTTGGTTGGATCTAGTGGTTCTTCTCCTTCAAATATATGATCCCACCATCTAGAAAATATTGTCAAGTTTTACAAATTAAAGTATATATAAACATACATGTATACGTCATACGTCACGCGTAAAGATATTAGCTTTTACTTAGTACCTTTCCTTGACCTTTTGCAAACTTAAATACACAGCTTCTCCCGGATGCAAGCTCCAATATGATTCATCCTTAATTATAGGTTGCGGCAAGGTCCAGTCAACAAGAACTGGATCTGCACTGGAGGGCACAATGATCTTTAATTTGGTCGAAGTGATTTCTACTTGAACATCTCGCTTTGTTCTCACATCTTTTCCGACAACCACAGAAACATCTAGCTCATTAATAGACTGTGACCACGTGTACTTGTCTGATTTCCTCCCGTTAAAACTTGCAAATTCTGTCTTTTTCTCAGTTTTGGGCTTTTCTACAAGATTATTTCCGCCTTTGGATGGAATGTTTTGATCTGGAACGTTGTCGGTTTGCTTAGGTTCGCTTTTTGAAATAGGAGACATAGATATCGATTCTTTTATCTCTTGTTGCAGGCTTGAGGTGGAGGCTTTATCCTCAGACGAATGTACACTTTCCCATTTCTTGAACTTGGCAATGATTAATTTTGCAGCGAGTCCTGGAGGAAAGCCAATCTTGGCTTCTTCACCTTGGCTGACCACAAAGAAGTCTGTTCTGCAATGACATTTTATAATTGATAGTGCATCTAGCATAATTCCATTTAATAAAATATTTATTGTAAACGCTTTAAGAGTTCCACTTACCTACGAGCGAGGAAGCTGAAAAACTCGTCCACGAAAGTTTCGATATTCGCTGTGTTTTGAAGTGCAGATTCAAAAGCCCGATCATTTTTACCGAACGAGCTCATTTTGTTTTCGGGTTAGAACAAATCTACTTATGTTAGTGAACTATTGATATTGATATGTATAAATTAACACACGACTACACGAGGTTCAATTCAATTCACTCATGTCAAGAAAAAAATTTCATGCTGGATTGAGGACCGTCAATTTCCCCCAGCACAAGAAAGACTTTTCTGTAAAAAAGGCGCAATTAAAACGGGATATTTCAGAGATTATTTCTTCCACCTTTCTTCATTGTGGTTACTGAGCTGAGCTTAGCTGAGAAAGCAAATTGAATTGGAGTCTCGTCTCGTCTCTGCTGCTTTTTGGCTAATATGGTGCCATCACTTGCCTTTGTATTCTTTGAGATAATATGAACATATGATAATTCTCATGTGATTTTGTTTCTGTTGGTCCATATAAAGGAAGTAAAGAGGGGACTATTTTCGCTGTCAAGTCAAACTCGAACTATTTTAAAACTTCAGGGGAGATTTTACGCCTCAAAATGGAAAGTGAACAAAGCCCGGGTGAAATTGTTGATATAGTTCATTCATTGTTTATTCAGTCTAGGTATGGTTAAACATTTAACATTGTTTTACTGATGGATTTTTTACTAAACGGTCAACTCCATCCAATGACGTGACTTATTTGGATTTTAATTGTAGGCCTTATAGCTCAGCAACAGTCGATGAAGCGTCAACGCCTACAGTAGGAGTTCAATCAGTCCCTTCATCTCCTTCCGCAAATATTACTAGAAGCCAAAGTTTTCCAATTCGGAAAAAGATTCAGGTAAAATCAGCCCCACTAAAACCTCCTGACATTGGAAATCCTTCGTTATTCCCGTCTGTTGAAGAATCAATCGCGTTCTCTCCGTCACCAAAACGCATTCCACTTAAGCTTAAGAGTGCCATACCCAACAATACAAGTAATACTTGTAGTAGCGTCAACAATGACAACGTTCTTGATGGGGGGAATAATTTTAATAAAAATTCTAACAAAAGTTTATCATCCCTTGAAGAAGAGAAAATGAGAACATTGGAAGCTAAGCTTACTACACCTTTGGGAAGTCAATTGGACCGTAAAACTGTAACTAGTACTCCCGTTGTTAGTCGTCGAGCATCTTTGCAGGAAGTTCCGTCAACGCCTACCAATCGTAAAACCCCACGTTCTGCCAAACTATTTGCTGAGCTTAGCTCGGATCGTCGCGAAAAACTGGATTCGCTAGCTGAAGACTATTCAAAAGCAGTAGACTTTAACCAGTGTAGGAATATTTTAGATGAGCTCGAGTTTGTATTTCAGCTTCTCAATACTTCCAGTCTAGGCATAAAAACGGTTCATTCTACGCTGGTCGACGTAGACCAACCATTGTTAATCTCAGTAGCTGAACATGCCTATTTTGCTATTAAAATTGTGATCAATCAGTTGGACAAAATATGTTTATCCCTTCCTCTTAACCTTGTCCAGCTAATTGTGGAGAATTACCCTCATAAAATTCCAAAGCCTGTAAGGAAGCATATGGAGGATTGGATTGCAGGGCAAAAGACAAAAGTAGAAAAGCTTGATATAATTAGTGACGAAGTTCCTTCTGACTTGTGTAAAACTGTAACTTTCAAAAGTGAGAAGGATGGCAGGGCCAACTTCCCTCATCAGACTGATTTCCACGGGTTTTGCAAGCAACGTGATATGTTTTACCTTATCAGGGATAACTGGACTATTGCCGATAGTTCTTGTAGTATAGGTGCGATTAACAATAGCAGCGGAATAATTACGGATAGAAGCAAAGCACGCATGAGTTTTCCCCCAGTACAAAGTTCAAGCGCAGCCGGAAACTCTTCACGATACATAGACTCGTTACCTTTTAAAGTACAGTCACTCTTTTTAATTAATAGTAAACCTACAAATTTGTTCCATATGGCGTCTCTCTTCGTCTCGCACTATTTAATTGAGGCGAGACAACAAGAAGTTGGTGGTATCCCGCAAGACAACAATATGAAAGAATTTTTTCAGTCCAATCCCAACAAACTTGCTCAGCTGAATAGTCGGTTTTCCACTCCAAGTTCGGAAACTTTAGACAATGACCCATCATCAAATTTGGCGTTTCAGAAGGATTTTTTACTTGCCAGCTCATCAAAATTTGTTCAACACGTTATTGATAGGCTGGTGATTGAGCTGATTCAGGTAATAAATTATAAAACAATAATTAAGGGGCAATGTGATATTTTGGAGAAGGTTTATAATTAAATTTTTTTCTATAATAAATAGACGGAAAATCGATTGGAATGTGATGACCTTAGTAATCCCTCCCAAATTTGCCGCTTGGTCAAGGATTCCGTTCATCTAGCAAGACTTTTAGGTTTCGCAATTTTTCTTCCATACAACCAGCAAGAGCTAAAAGCGACTGATAACCAGGGTACAGGGAGTATAGAAAAGGAGTCGATCATTCATGCCCAAGTTTCAATTCGTAAATACCAGCAACCTCCAATTGACCTAAAATTTTATGTAGAGAAAGCT
Organism: Lepidocyrtinus dapeste; assembly: GCA_036850885.1. Lineage (NCBI taxonomy): Eukaryota > Metazoa > Arthropoda > Collembola > Entomobryomorpha > Entomobryidae > Lepidocyrtinus > Lepidocyrtinus dapeste. The sequence goes on from JAANSQ010001391.1 coordinate 8,651, forward strand.
TTCCGAATGCGTAGACTAACAGCGACATGCCCTTGGGTGCTTGAGTACCTGTTACAATGTGATTTCATTTCACTCCAACTTCCAGCGTATCAGACCGTTATAGCCTTATTATTCTCATTATATAGAAACGTGCTCACCATAAACCCTTCAGCTATTTCGGACTACAAGATGTCGAATAATAATAAAAACTTTTTACGCTTTTATATCGGAGCATTGTTTTCCTCTAAAACTTTCCCCGACGCGACTTTCACTTTTCTTAAAAGCCACGATTTGATTAGTTTGTCCTATGTAGACAGTATTTGCAATGCACAAGAAGGAGAAGTAGATACTCTTGAGCAGGTAGCTCATAGTCTTACGGACTTTTTTTTCCACGATATGTTTAATCGTCTAAAAAGAATCTTGAGTTGGGGAAGACTAGAGGTTTGTCATCCAGCCATGACAGGTAATTTACAGTATAATCTAATTATTTTCACACCACTTAAAACTTAAATACAAACTATTGTAATATTTTAGGAGACATAAGGCACATTCGTCCTATTCCCGCAATGGAAAAAACTTCTTCAGCATTTAATACACAACTCTCCAGAGAGAAAGTAATTCAGTCCCAGTTAGAAGCCACTTTCTTTGAACTTTATCCCACGTCACTAAAGCGCAGCGTAGATTTTGTCTCGGAACGCATGTCTATGACGTTTATAATGGTAGCCAAAACCCAGTTATTCCCTAATTTTAGGACCATGTTGGCCCATCAAGCGATATTTGGTGTTCGTGCGGCAGAGAAATGCAGAATGAAAATAACTGAAGAGATGTCGAAATATCTCACTGAGAAATGCTGTTTAGCGGTTAAGTTATTTTTAGATCAGTCTACCACCCCAGGCGTGTTACGTTTATGTCAAAAAGTTTCTACTAGGAAGGCCACAGAGGTAGGGAAAGAATGGATCAAAAATTACATTACCCCAGGTAACTCAAGTGAATGTTAAATTCAATAATTCAGGCAGTGGTCAGAAAGTTTAATTTTATACATAGGCAAATTTCCTTTTTAGCAATGTTTCCAGACACTGGTTCTGGTTCCGAAGGAGAAAGCTTGATTACTTCCCCGAACAAGAAGGCATCAACGTCATCAGTCCAAACTACTTTGCCCTCTGGACAAAGCCCAAAGCCAACAGCTCCTGCTGAAGATGTGCCATTTGAAATACTCATTTTAATTCACCGTATGATTCGAAAATCGCAGTCTAGTGATCGGGATTCCCTCGACCCCCAACTGATTGACAAAGTATTAACATGCCAAAAATTTGGGAAAGCTGCGTGGGTATTTAACTCTTTAGTGGAGTGGGGCATGTGCCTGATTACGTATCAGCCTAAACTCCTAAACACCACAAGATTAAGGGATTTGACGAACTTGTGGAAACTATTATGGAACCCTGGAGCAAAGGTTATAAATGCTCGGAATTTGAAGATACTGACAAAGTCTAGTGACCAGAGGGATAGCTGGATAAAATTAGGGTCGGTCACTCAGCATTTGATTAGTGACGGTATTATCAAGCCGGAAGACCTTGAACAGCAGTGTCTTGAATTGTTAAGAGAGGAATGGCCTGATCAAACTCACAAGAGAATTTCAGAGTTTTTGACCTTAGTTCTAGAAACATTTCGGGAGAAATCGGAGTGGCATAGTGAAAGTGCACAGGTTTTGGATTGGGTTGCCTGGCTTTGTTCTGGCCAGTCCGATCAAGACTAAAACATGAAATAGAATTTTACAAAATTATCACTTATTTGTTAGTTACATAAACAGTAGATCTTAGCCTCTCTTTGAAATTGATGTTTTTTTAAATAGTTAATTATTATGACTATATACGTAATGATTTTTTTAGCGTAGACATATTTCAATAGTGACTGACAACATTCAAGATTTAAAAATCACTTCTTTTATTAGTTTGCTTCGCTGAACAGTGTTTTAATAGTTTTTAGACCGTTTTATATGATCGTAAATCTAATAACTTGTAACAAATATTCTACTTGAATAAATTAGTGTTACTAACAAGGCATATATACTCCTTCTTCATCTTTAAATATTGAATTTGCGTGAAACATACGAGAAAGATATTTAATTGACTTTCTTTATGACGATACATGTGGAAAATATCTGTCACGCGCAACTCATTTTTATCGCAGATACACGATTTCGGTACTCTGTACTGACTCATTTCGATCGTAGACTAAAAATGCGACGTAATCGGTTCGGGTCTTCTTAAAATGATATAATGTATCGGTTAAATCTGAATTTGACAGTATTTCAAGCACTAAACTACTTAACAATAAATTACAGAATCCGTAGACAGTTTATGGTTAAACAGGCTGATACTGTTATATATAAATTACATGGTCTATATATAGAATTTATACGTTAATTTATCTTGGCATCTTGTCGTTGTAGATCCATTTAGATCTTATTTTTTGATCGACTACCGTCAGAAATATTGAATTAGCTTTTAAATGTTCGATCCGGACAATAGTGATTTAAAAGAAGACTTATAAATCAAGCCGAACGCAACTTTGAGACATGACTTATTTTAAGCTTACCATGTAAAATACAAAATAAAACATTATGAAAATCACTAAAATGGTCACAATTATTAGCACGTTGAGGTATTGTTCGCCCACATCTTTGTTCCAAGTTGAATTTGGGTTGGAGGTTGAGGTGCTGGTTGCCTCTTAATTGAATGAGCTAACAAGAAAAATCGCGTCCAAATTTGAAAACAAAATGGGATTCAAAATCCAACTTTTAACTAAGTAAAAAAGCACAGTTCTTCTTACCATTTTTACTTGGGTAGGTTTTAACTATTCCTGTAAAAACTCCTGGGGGAGGAAGCTCATCCAATGAAGGAAATAAATGACCAAACCTGGATTCCAAGTCTACAACTAAAACGCAAAGGATCATTTGAATTAGACCAAATGTTAATCCGACTTTGAACAAAAGAAATGTGAAGTTTTTTATATTTTTCGTAAGCTACCAGTGTTAACAGATGGTGAAGAAGATCCCGATCCGGAACTCACAGAATTTACTGATGCGGCAGAATTTACACTGCGCATTGATGAATTTCTAGTTGGAGGGGGAGGTGGAGGGCCACCGATAGGGACTGGGGGTAAAGGACCTAATGTTCCATTTACTCTTAGTTGAGGAGGTGTTGGAGCAGGACTTATCCTATGTCTTGGAGGAGGTGGGGCCGACGAAGGGGGCGGTGGAGGAGGCACAGCTGGTGGAGCCTTATTTGGAGGAGGTGGAGGTCTGGCGGATGGAGGCCTAAGTGGTGACATTCTTACTCTTGTAACTCCATTCTATGGTAAAGAAATATAATTCTGTTTAATCAAAAGATCTATAGAATGGGTACTGTACTGTACTATACATATATGTAACTACCGCGATAATTCTTGGAGGAGGTGGAGGTTGTCCTTGTCCAGAAGTATTCATCGAGGCAAACTCACGCCCTGCAGACCTTCCCATCGTCCGATACTCAATACTGGCGGCATTTGGTGCAACTGGTGATGCAGTTCTGGGCATTCGCATACTTTGTGCCCGATTCACGCTGGTTACACCTGCAGACGGCGGCGTATTGGGTACGTCTTGGTGTCCGCTTCCTGCGTCAGTTGCATCTGAAGGAAGGGGAGGAGGTGGAGGAATGTATAATTTGGGAGGGGGGTTTGGCTTCGTGCTCTTTGTACCCCCATTAATACCTGGTGGCTTCGGCGCCACAGAAGGCTTTCCATAATTTACTGGCTTGCGTTCAGTAAAACTTTCATTATTTGATGGAGGTCCCGTCTATCACAAAAATTACACATTTTTAAGTCTTGAGCAAGCATATAGAAAATGACAAAGTCTGCAACAAGTATCTTGATTTGCCTTACATTTGAAAAGGAAGGCTTCAAATTTGACGGAGGGGGTGGGGGTGGAGGAGCTTTATTTGATAAGGACATGTGAATACTGGATGGACTCGTGTGACTTCCAATCCTGGTATCACTGCTCGTATAGTTATTGCTTTCGTGGTACGTATTCACGTTCTCCCCGGCACTATGAGCATTATGATTTGTCGTAGGCGAAGAAGTATCGCCCCTGTGAAGTGTAGGTCCTTTACCCCTAGTTCCAGCGCTCCCTACAGGTTTTAATTTTGGAATCCCTCCGGCAAATAAGTCCCCTAGTCCCAGAGGTCCTGGACCGGCTGTTCGGCCCCCACCACCGAAACCACCACTGCTATTGTTACTGTGGTTTGTTCCTACTGAACTATTCGCCCCCACTGGAGATCTTCCGTTGTTTTTATTAGCTGAAAAAGTTTATAAAATTCAAATAATTTGAAATATTTCAAAACTGTTTTTTAATTCTTCAATTATTTAATGGCAAAGTATTCAACGCCAAATTGGTAACCATTTACACTGCATTGACAAATGAATGCTATCGATTTTCTATGATTAATACCTTCACTGTCGTTGCTAAAAGTTGATGAAAATGACCTATCAAACTCATCATCGTCCAATCCGAACCAATCTATTTCTTCGTCGGTAAAATATCTAAAACTAATGAGCTTGACACTGGCCATGTTTACAGTAGACATGTCACATTTCCCCGAAAATTAAATTTACTTTTTGCTCTTACAAGGAGCTTAGTCAGCTAAAACTAAAATTAAATATTGAATAAAATAAGACCAAGATTCAAGACACCTAATATTTCGTGGGATTCTTAATTGTCGTCACATGTAATTTAAAAATTCTATCAATTGGCAGAAACCTACTCCAAAACACCAATTGTCAAAAAGATTTTTGTATGCAATCCCTCTCATCTATCATGTTATTTTGTCGGTTGGAAAACTAGGGCAAACATGATGAGTCTTGCCAAGCGTTTTTATTTTCTACATAAGCATTATCATTATCTTCATGTCGACTGAAAAATATACGCCAATAAGAACTACATGCTAATTGTCTGTATATGAGAGAGATTTAGATTATGTATTTTAAATGAGAAAATAGACGCTTTTATTAAGGTGTCACCAAAATAGAAATCTCTATCCACCCTAAACACACTTGTAAGACAAGTGGCCATACATCAACAAGCATCTTTAAAGAATTTTCAGCGGATGCCAAACAGCAGGCATTTCATATTGTAGCCTTGAATTCTCCTCATTTTATAATATAAACCGACAGACGCGCAGTCTTAAAACTTAACATGGATTGTGCCCTCTTGGAAATTTTCCAAACTTAGGACTCAACCAGACTAGACTTGCATACTTCCAACGTTTCTGATCATTCCATCAATGAGCACAATGCGGTCAACTACTATAGCTATTTTACTAGTGCAAATGCTAATATAAAGCAATTGAAAAATGGTTATAATGATTTGATAAATGAAATACTTCATGTTAAACGAATGATAATGCTCATTTTGCTTTTGAACTGACTGGCTGAGCCAGCAGAAGCCATACTTCAGAACAAAGGTGAGCGGGATGCATATGCAAAAAATGTAGTTCAAGTTTAAGTATCACTGTATCACCTTTTTTAGATTTTTTCATGCGAGTAACCACAGAGGGTTTCTGCCAAGCAAGCGAAGCATTGACTAAGTCGGAGTTTAGCCTTCCCAAAACGTTTCTAAAATTTGATCTTCACTTTTAAAGTTGACGAAACCCCTATATGAGAAGGTTACGTTCTACCTTTTTGCCAAACAAATTCAAATCAGTTCCTAATCAAATCAAGTACCTAAGTATCCATTCTAGTTGAGCGTTGACTTATTAGAGAGGAATTTGTGTACTTTAACTTTAGTTGTTTAGTTTAATTACTTACCACCACCGCCGATTAATGGGGAACTTCTGTCGTTTACTACAGTAGTCTTCTTAAGTTTGGTCCCTTGTCGGATCGAATTCAGCAAAAGATTACGACTGTTGGGATCTGATGCACCTCCGCCTATAGGTGGCTTCAAGTCGAATACTGGGGGCGGTGGAGGTCCTGGAGGGGGTGGTGGTGGAATCGGCATTTTGATATCACAGAGCAAGTTGCAAACACGACAGGAAAAAAGCCCTTAAGTTTCAATGACTTAATTGTCGACGATATTGTTGAGTAGTAGCACTAAGTTAAGTTCTCCGATAAGTTGTGTACGTATCGTAGTCTCATTTTTGTTAATTGATATTTACCGAACGTCTTTTCTATAAGGAGCTATTTATCATCAACTCGAACATGCACTCTAAAGGTAGTAAACTACGCGATGCACGAATTACAACATGTTTACAAACATAAAAACATTTTTTTAATATAGTTGACTACTTTCCTTCTGTTTGTAGATTATTTCAAACATTTCTCTAGCGCCTACTCTTTCAAGAGCAAACTAAACATTTTAGTAGATTCCTTATTCGGAACCTTAGTTTTGCGATCTACATAATTAGTATTCTTTTCTCTCTGTAAACACCGAAACTTTATACATGGTAAAATAACATTCCGGTTCCAGCAGGCATTGAACAAATTAACTATTATGGCACTGAATCTGGAGTTAATAATTATAAATACATTCTCTAAACATGAAGGTCAGATTAGAGCGGGTATCTTAATCATGCAGCAACAGCGGAGGTTTTTATCCGTGACTGATAACATAAATTGGCTTTAACTGAACGTAACGTGGCAGAAGACCAAAGCTGTTTAGCTGCAAATTCATAAAATAATTGAAACAAGGAATTAGTTTATTTTAATGCACAAACTACCTA
>JAANSQ010001392.1:0-15377 GCA_036850885.1 Lepidocyrtinus dapeste
ACACAACCAGCTAATTTTTATGTATCTTACTTTTATTTTTAACAAAAGTATGAAAGTAAAAGTTGTCCAATAATGTCATGTCAATTTCCACAATTTAATATCACACGAACTCTCCAGACTTGAGTTTGAAAAGATATCGTCATCATCGGAATCATCAACCACTTCTGGAAAATGTCTCTGACCGGATGAGGTCGCTAACAGTGGGACGTACGGATTTAAACTGTAATCGATAAACTTTCCCTCAATAAACACGGAATTTTTTTTGGATAAAAATTGAGTAGAGTTTCTTTACCTTGCGCCATTTATGCAGTCACTATTCCCTCTAAAACTGCAGCAGGGTTCATCATCCGGCTTTTGAACATCCCATATTTTTACGATTCCGTCAGTACCACCCGTCACAAGATATTTATTATCGGCACTTATGTCAAAGTATATCCGTTGATGGTTCTTAACTACCCTATCATAAATTTTGTATGCTTCGCCCATTTGCCTCATATCCCAACACATTAATCTAGAGTCCTTCCTCCCTCCGGTGAATAACTTCATACCGTCACTGGAAAATTTCATGTGGGTAACACCACCAGCATGTCCTTGTAACAGACAGATAACTGATCCGTCCTCATAATAGAGTCCTACACTTTTGTCAAAACTACCCAAGGCGTAGAAAGACTGAATACAAGGGTTCACAGCTATGCTTGAAATGATTCCGTACTGATTTAATTCTGATAAAGGTTGTTTTAATTTTCTTTCTATACATTCTCTGCCCGGTCTTGTGAGGTTAAATAAACGGAGAGTTTTTTCAAAGCCGCTGTATATCGTCTCGCCGTTTGTACCAAATGCTAGACTGTAAGCTGAAATTACTTGGTCTAAACTAATCAGAAAATGTAAAAAATAATTACATAAATTTAATCAAAGTAACATCTCAACATGTGGCTCGGTGTAGGCTTTAGATTAGACTCACTGATTATATGGATGGTAGGTGGCCCGCAACTTGCCTGTGAATGCATCCCACAAATGAATAGGTGAAAGGGAGGACGTGGTCAATAAACTAAAAAGTGTGAGGTTAAAATGATTAAATTATGTTAGTTAAAGTACGTATCATGATTAACTCGGAGTGTATCTAACCATGCGCTAACTGGATCCATTGAGGACATTAAAGGGTACCAGCAATAGTCATAAATTAGTCCACCTTCCTTAATTTTCAAAGCAGCCTTCCAGTCTTCCATGTCGAGATCCTCGTCTTCTGAGGCGTTCCAGTCTTGAATTGAAGAAAAACTTGCAGGGAAATTATAGAGACGTAGGGTATCGTCATCCGAACAAGAAAGAAGACAGCTTCCGTCAGGAGCCCTAAAAATTATTTATAAGTTTCGTATTAGAATAATAAATTCGTGATAACGAAGATATTGCTTATATTCAAATATTTGTTACCATTTACACCCTTTAAGGAAATTAGCTGCTTTCTTCCCCCCTCTGAAGTCATCTCTGCAAGTCTTGACCAGGCATTTAGGAGGTTTGTCAATAGAAATATTATATTGCCAAAAATAATAGGAAGCGTCCACGGCAGTTTCAGTTTCTGCTTCATGATTATTCTCCAGTAATGTATCTTCCTTTTTTTCTTCTTGTGCTGAAGTAAGACAAGCATTAGCGTCGCCATTTTGGTTCGACATTTGATCAGTCTCCATTTGAGAATCAGTTGGTGCATCATTAGTAGAACTGAGGCTACATTTCTGAACGTCATCCTCCTGTGGCAACGTGGTTTCAACGTCCATATCTATATCATTATCAATCACCGTCACCGTCTTCCTATAACCATCACCACCGTCAGTTTCACTAAAGCTGCATTTCTCTATTGCCGAATCCTGTAGACTCATTGGAGGGTCTAAAGACTGAGCACCTATTAATTCTGTTGGAGGTGGAACTGATGCATGGTCTTTCGATGAAGATTTTTCTTCAGTAAGAGTTCCCTGTGATTCTGATTCTGGCAATGATAGAGTTCCATCGTTGGTGGATATTGCTATTGATTCAATTAGACATATTTTTCCACCTTCTGCGTCATCTTTATTCGAGTCTTTAATGAAGTAAAATATTAAGTTACTTTCAGAAAAATGGTTTAGCTGCTTTATACACGAGTAAATAATAAAATGAAACAATAAACACAATTACAACTACCTGGATCGCTGGATTCAGAAGTAGGTTGGCCGTTCTCGTCTTCCCTTTCCATTATCCACGGTAAAAATCTACTTCAGTTAAATGTTCTAAAAACTGTTTAAGGTTCGCAAATCAAGTTAAGCTAAGCACATGTTCACCCCACAGTAAACAACAGAAAAATTCTACCCTATGCACAGTAAAAAGTAAAAACAAATTTCCATTGGTTTTGGTATAACCGGCTCTGCTAAACAAAGCAAGTCCATATATCTTGTATTTGCCAATGCATTGACATCACGTCCTACTGTTCTTCTCAACTCTTTCTTTTTTTCGTCAAACAAGCTTTGTATTTTTGACAGAACTGGAATCTGGAAACTTTGTTTTCATCATATAAGTGGGTTTGGTATTTTTTATTCAACTTATAAAACTGATGAATAGATCATTTATTTAAGGTCGTAGGGTATGAAAAAGTTCTAAGCGGACAGAAAAACTAATAATCGTTTTCAGTTATTAAGTTCTGCAGATTCTGTAGGATTGTTTTAGCTAAATGTAGTCTAAAGCTTTCAAAGGTTTGACATAATTGAATATTTAACAATATTCAATTTATCCTTCACATTTCCCTGACTGAGAATAGAGTAAAATTAAAATTTATGCACACACTACATAATTTTTTCATGCTCATTTGTTCATGCTTAGAGTCCAAGATAAGAAGATAGATAGTGCATTTGTTATCGCTAAATTTTGGATAAATACGTCCGGTCGCCACTTACCGACTCACAATACCCCAGGAAGTGGATAAAAAAAAGTTTCATGATAGCAATTAGCAATATTAGCAATAACGTACATTACAAATCACATGAGAATACTTTCTGTAAGTGATTGAAGTATGTAATTTTCTAGTTTCCAAATGACGTAACCAAATACAGCGAAGCTGCTCAACGAAGACCTACTTTATTCATCCACTTTAATTCATTTCCTTTTCCTTCTCTTCTAAAAGCATTTTCTAGTTGTTTAACTTTCGCCTTAAAGCACCATCCCGAGTCATGGACTAGGACTTGTAGCATCTTTGGGTTTTCAGAATAGAAATCTTTTCGTAAGTCATTTTTTACCATATTTCAGAAGTAGGGCTCAAACCTCAGGCATATGAAATCAAATTGAAACGAAATTCGATTATCAATCCCTTTATTTTCTCGCCTCTTCCTTTTTGACAGAACCCATATCAAATTTTCATATAATTTTGCTCTTAGTTAGAATTTAGAATCTTAAAATAAACTTTACACTTCATATGGGAAATATGTTATATTCTGCTTTCCCATCACAAGTACATTTTTTTCTCTGGGCCGATCAAAAAGGAATCGATTTTGACGAAATGACTTTCTCCAGCATAAAACTAAAAACTCAATTTTGGACGAGGCTTCACATCATATTACATCTCGACCCTCAGCTAAAAACAAAATATATAGAAAAAATATATGCATGTCAAACTTCATCTTGACAGTTTTTAATTCCATTGCCTGTCCCATATTTTTACCTCCTTTTGGGGTAGTCCAAAGCTCCAAAAGAGAATAAAAAGTTGAGGTTAGGTACTTTTCATGAGCTTCTTGGCTTTTCACATTTAACCTTATTACGTTCCAACATTTTCCAAATTTTTGGCCAACACACACTTTACACTATAGACTGCCTCTCAGAACAATGCATCTACCTTTCCCATTTCATTTCCCTTTTGCAATAACATTGCTCTGCTGCAACAATAAATCCTTCAAACGCTACACAGGAAGCATGCAAAGTGAAAGCCAAAGCTTAATTTCAGATTCACACAACTACACATGAAAGGAAAGCATGTGAACAACATACCAGCATAGCAGATCGAAAAGTAAAAACTACGCTCTGTAGACATTCTCACCATTTCGCACATTATTTCGTAAAAAACAGTTGTGAGTTTGCCATTTGTAATTCTTGCGTTTACTGCTCTGCCTCCACAAAACTTTAGTTTTGTTAGTGAAGTGTGTATATGCTCCTAAGTTTTCTTAATCCAGATCCAGATAAACTTCTATAATATTGCACATATCTTGCTCACATCATTTTCATTCATTCAAACATTAATACATACTAACAGAGCCAGTTCCTATTCACACTATACTAATTCTGTTCAATTATTAAACTAAAGTTTAGATGAGAAAATGAAAAAAGATTTTGGTCTAGAAAGAATCTCTTTCGGGTCAGACTAGTATGTATAGCCAAAAGTAAGAGATGTTGCAGTTTTTATGCAAAGAGTTGTACTTGTGGCCCCTTTCAAGAGCGTAAAAAGAAAGGGTAAAGGAATACCTAAAACTTAAAAGCTAGAAGCATTGCATTCATCAACATTGATTGCATGAAATTGTGTGTGTGTTTGTTTTCATTACGTATTCACTATTTACGAAGAATATCCAATAGTGAACAGGTGATGAAGAATCTGTCTAGATTTTTTAGAGTTTTGCTTAATTAGTTATTAGTGCGGTGATGTGATGAGTCAGATGAACTTTAAATAGACAAAAGTTTTCTTTAGTCTCCGGATGGAATAAAAAAGAACAGTAACTTTTTTTATAGGAATGTTTGTTTTGTGTGAAGTGAACACATGTGCTTCCGTGTTAAATGGAGAAGGTATGTATTTTTTCCAATATTATGTCACGTCAAGATGTATTTATATCAATTATATCTTCTAACCAGATGAAACTCAGGCTTTGAAATAAATTGAGCTGGTTTCCTTTCATAAAATATATTATTATTTGCCATTTGTGAGTCTTGGAGAAAGTTAAAAGCTGACATGAAATGGTTATGATTTTTCTGTGAGTACAAGAACCAAGAATGTTTTAACCAATTGGTTTTTAATGCAATACCATATTTAATACCATTAACTTCTTTACGTAATCTCGTTTTTTTTCATAAAAATTATGTGCCATTATAGTACACTTAAAGTATTTACACCTATTCCATTATTCCCATATGCCCTATACGCCATGGTGGACTATTTGTTATAGGCCTATAGGCAAGCACATAATCGTATTTACTGCTTTGCCCTATCGTTTTTGTTGTCTTTCTTTGAAGATTTTCTTTGTTCATTAGCTAAATACGCTCACTTTGCCATTGCCGGTTAACAATGTATGATTGTATCTTCTCTCAAATACGAAACTCATTTTCTAGTGAGTCATTTAGCTTAAGCAATTAGAGGTTTTCTGAACCGCTGAAGGCCTATTTGGTAGTTGTCCAAACTAATGCAACAGCTACCCGAAATTGGAAGAACACCAAGAATTAATATTACTTCACTTAAATGTTAAAATGAGTAGGTTAAGATTTAGTAAGAAAATGCTCAAAGTCAAATCACATTTATCCACACAGTATTAGCTAAGGCATAAAGTAAGCGCTGACGAAAATCCGGTAAAACCTGAAAGTACTTATTTTAAAGCCAATCCAGCAAAGCCAAACCAAGCAAAGCTTATTTTAAATATCAAAGAATTAAATTAGGTATTTCGTTTGGTTGGAGCTTCAAATATTTTGAACTATGAAATTCTAGAAATTGAATTTGAAAGTCCAAACCTAGGGCCTAATTTTAACTGCTGCAGAACAGATAAAGATTCATTTCAAGATTTTCAAGGTTTCGTCATACATTTCAAACCGCAAACCATATCCACACTTCTACTAGCAACCTTGAAAGTATGAAAGTATTTAGTAATAGACAAACCCATTAAATCTCATTTTACTACTTTCATTCAAATCTAAGTTTCAAAATATAGGAGCAAAATTTAGGATTTCATCTGAAAGGTCGGGTGAGCCGCAGTATTGGCGCACGACGATGAAAAGATAAAAGCAGACCACAGCCATACATTTAAAAACAATTTCATTTTCCGTTCGACTCATTCAAATTATTTATTACGGTAGCACAACTGGAATGGCTTTACTGTAATGTTGAAACAGATATAAATGATATGTGTAATTTACTATCCCAGGTTTTCTTCTGTAAGATTAGCGAAATAAATGACAGATGTAATTATAAGTATGCAAATATGTAAAATGTCCTAATATATGTACATAATGTATTGGTTAATAGTTAATGCTAATTGGTTTAGGTTTATCTACTCTGGATAATACCGCTCAACACTCTTCTTCTCTAAAATTCAAAGGAGCTTAATAGAGGAGCAACAAGTTAGAGAATTGACTTCGCAAAGGCCAAAATTGCAAGTTATAATTAGTATCCGTGTTACACCTAGGTTTCTACCTTTTGGCTGCTTTTTTACTGTAAAAATAGGTTGGAATTTCCTCTGCTGAGCTTAGGATTCTATGAATTTCCACTTTCTACCTAGAATATTCAATGTTGTATTTTATACTTCTGCCAGTATTACTTCCTGTGCCCTGTGAGTATCTTATGAATATGCATATTAACTTGTAACTACAGAAATAATGATTGTATTCTGAGTAAACTTATGCTTCCTCTCAAACAGGCAGATAGCAGCTTGACCCGTATGAATTATGAATTATCTACTTCAACATTGGCTCTGTACTGTACTTAAATTATGCTGTCGTATTTACTTAATGGCCCATAAGCATATCTATCGTGTGGTATCTTTACTCTGATACTTTGCCATCGTAGAAATAAATCTAAAAGGATTACGCGTGGAACATTAGGATGTGTTGTGTTATTTGAGGTGGGTTTGCAGAAGTTTATCAGCCACATATTTCCCTTTTCCTCCCTTTTTCCATCGATATTCCTTCCTCGTCCTGAAAATCAAGAACCGTGTAGCCCATCACCAAAAACACAAAAAAAAACCTTTGCTGGTCACTAAAACATACATGATTCGCGATACTTTTGATTGTGAAGTATTATTGCATTTTGCACTCATTCATTTCGCGAAACTTTCGAAGCTGGAATCAACATGCTAAATACCTGTATAGTTTTGTCTAATTTTCCCTTGTTCAATTCCTTTCTAGTTCTAACGTTCTAAATAGTTCCGTCTCTAGTTTGCTTGAGTTTGGACTTCACACATTCTAATCTTACAAAGTGAAAAAAATAGCCTATTAAATAGTCTTTGGAAGAGCTGTTGAAGCACTACTTTGGGTTATCTTGGATGATTTGATAAGGACTGAAAAGATTAATTTATCTTAAGACAGACAAGTACCTTATCATTCAAGGATAGTTATATGGCCATGCTTTTAAATATAAAGAAAAGGGATAGCAATTAAGGCACAGCAGCATTGATGTGATATGGACATGTTGAATCATTTCGATAAAACAAAGGCCCATCATAATGGTCAAACATGTAGAATTCAGTGATGATACTAATGATACTATTGTAATTCCCTTGAGTGAAGAACTTGATTTATCTTCAGTGGTTTAAGAGTGCAATGAGTGCATATATGTATTTCCAACCCTTCAAACCTACAAAATTCATGCTAGGCACAGACAGAGTTAAATCTTAAAAAAAATGTTTGTTCATGGAGGATGTGTCTCGACTTTAGTGAAATGAAAGACTTCAATGTACCGACTCCTATGAAGCAGTGGTTATGATTAGTATTAATTGGTAAGAATGAAACGTATGTCACGTCATCCTCATCACTGATCCCAATCGCCATACGTAACACCTCTTTTTGATCACGACGGTCTAGTTTAAACTTTAAACAGTGACTACTATTGGTACGTTGTGGAAAAATGTTGAAGGGAAACTGGCTCATTTCTGCTTTTGTGACACAGCGTGAAATCTTTGTTTAATTTCTTAAAGGACTCAAATTATTGGACATCTGGAATACAAGCCAGATTTTGATGGAATGCTGAATACTGAATGCATTTGTTTTTGCTGCCGATGCGTGATGCATTTTCCAATTTCAGTGCAGAAGTAGAATTAAATTTTCGTTTTATAATACAGTGAGCAATCAAAAGAATCAATAAGTTTTATCGAGTAAGTTCTAGTCTTATCATTTTAAAAGGAGAAGCACCTTAATTCACTCGCATATTACCTATGCGCCATACGCAAGTCAACGTGATTGTGAGAGACAAAACAAAGTCGAAGAACTATGTCCATGTCCAGTCGATCTTCATCAATCACCCAAGCCCAGTTTAGTGGCTATCCTTCTTACCAGCAGGATGCGATTCATGTGGTCGCTCAGGTAGGAAATCTGTACTTATTAATTGAGTAGGGAAATATGTTGTTAGCACGTGGAAATATAATTTGAAAAATATAAACTTTGTAATTTACCCTAATTTAGCATAATGCTGACGGCCAGGAGTCGCAGCCGCAGCAGCGTCGGTTCTCTGTGGATCCTACCTTGACTTCCTTTGACATACTGAGGAACCTCGTTGGGAGAGCATTTGAGTTAAAAGGGTGAGTTTTTAGCTTGATTACTATGTAAGGTCAAATTTTTACTTTAAAATGAGTAGAAGATTTTTCCAAACAGTGGAATTCCCTACGCTACTCGACAACAAATTCCTGGAATTTTACCTGGAACTAATGGCAGGATTTTAGAGATTCACTTATCCTAATCATAGAAGTCTCATTGCTTCAGAGAACAAAAATATGTAAATGAGAATCATGTGAATGTCTTCATGCCCCACACTGTTTTTGCACTCATGTGGCTTTTCATTTTTTCTGGAGTCGTTTGAAGACTATCATGTAATTCCATGCGAGTCAAACTAAAAAAGTCTAAATAAGCATGACAATATGTTAGAACACAAAAGAAAAGCAATTGTTTCAAAGTCCATGAATAATTGCTTTTACGTTCCGCATAAAATCTTTCTGCATAATTTAACCTCATAAGAAGTTTTGCATTGACATAAACATGTTACACGAATTAACTAAAAAAGTCTAAATAAGCATGACAATATGTTAGAACACAAAAGAAGCAATTGTTTCAAAGTCCGTGAATAATTGCTTTTACGTTCCGCATAAAATCTCTCTGCATAATTTAACCTCTTAAGAAGTTTTGCATTGACATAAACATGTTACACGAATTACATGCACATTGCACATACGGTTTAATTAATGTTTTTATATACAAGCAATGATAAATGACCTTTGTTTTACAATAACTAACTTTTGAGTTTTTTTGAAATGAGAGAATTTCTTTCTTGCAAAGAAAACAGAAAACTTGATATACATAATGGCGGGCGCATTACTTGTAAGAATTTCTTTATAACTTCAGTAAAAGCAGTAGCAGTTAGTTTTGGAGGGCAGATGAAGGCACTATAAATTTTTAATTTATACTGATAGAAAGTTGCTGGTGGTGGACGTGACGAAGATTATATTTTTTTTAGATCGGTCGAGGTTGTTGTATCATTGTAAATTTTGTGACGTGAGTGGGTTGAGTTTTTTCTTTTTGAGGACGGTACTCAAGTGACAGGTTCCTATTGCTTTTCTAATCGGTGGACACAAAAACAAGTCTTGTGTATGCCTTTCATCAAAATAACTTCTATTAAGCGATATGATTCTGTCCATTTAATACTTTAGGTACATAATGGAATTTGGAAGTGATGAGTAAATAGAAACAGTGTCTTCGTGTGTAGTGCATGCGTAGGATTTACTGATGGCTTGCACCAAATAAGATCTGGAATTGACCAGCTTCTTCTGTGGAAATCAAAGCAAGTGTTTCAAAAACATTTTTCGTGACATGCATCGTTCAAATCAGAATCAGGTATATGTTTCATGATTAATATAGCAATCAGCGTTCAAAAACGAGGAGCAAGTACAGTAAAACCAACAGTCGGTACTTTGTGACCGAGCTGGTCAGTTTTGAGGAACTGATTCAGCGTGCTTAGGGGCAACGTGAAAATATTAACGTTGTGTGCAATTAACTAATTATTAAATTTTTCTGACCTGTTGATTATTCGACAGGTTCGATTTTGCCATTTATTATCGAGCCGTAGACGACTACGGGGGTGAAGCATATTTACCGATGGTGTCGGACTGGGACTTAAGCGCTGCGTTCCTGTCAGCGTCTGAACCAAACCTTAATCTAATTGTGGAGAAGAAAAACGTACCATCAGACGTAGATGAGGGTTGTGGGGATTATGATGAAGAATGGGAGTTGAATAAGAGTGGGGATTCTATTCCTCCCGTTAGTCCACGATTTGAAAATAGTTACGATGGGAAATCGATAGGTTCTCAAAGGGCGGATGGTTCCACCAGTGGCTTTTCCAGTCAAGCTTCCCTCTCCGTGATATCCAGAGTCTCTTCCGCGGTCTCTTATACCAATCAACAATATCCTATCAACTTCAATACAAAAATTACTACAGCAGGACTTTTCAATGTGGTAATTATTCTAGAGCAATTAAAATTTTGAAACTATTTTTGACCAATTTATTGTTAATTAATTTTTCATGTGAATTTTCTTTTGTGTCGTTTGATGTAGATGGAGAAACTTGTGCAAAAAGCGAGAAATTTTTATGATGACCTCGCAGTGGTCACATCAAGGCCACCTTTGAGTGATGTCGAATTCAGGAATTATTTAGATTCTGGGGGTACCCTGTGTAAACCAAGGGAATTGAGATTTGCTTGTTATCATGGAGGGATTGAGGCGAGCTTGAGGAAAGTTGTATGGAAACACTTGCTCAATGTTTATCCGGATGGTCTAACGGGCAATGCTCGAATGGAATACATTCGTGCCAAGTCGAAAGAATATTTGGATCTGAGAGATGCGTGGACTCCTGCGTTGCCTCCGGATTTTGTCGGGAAGACTGGAAAGACTGAAGAGGTATGTGATATCGATTTCTGAGAAGAATGAAATAATTTTTAGCAAATTTTAAAAGAATTTTTAATTGTTTTTTTTTTTGAAGAAACCTAACGAAGGGAAACCAATGACCAATCAAATGATGGATGAAGTCAAGGTCGTGAGCAATAATGTTCGTAAAGATGTTTTTAGGACAGATCGCCATCTCAAATTTTTTGCTGGCCCGGATGATAATCCTAATACTAATAGCCTTTTCAATATATTAACTACGTAAGTGGGTCATGATTAATGATAATGATTAAAAGCCAATGCAACATGATGGGTTACGTATGGAATTTTTTTTAATTACAGATACTCGTTGAACCATCCTTCGATTGGATATTGCCAAGGAATGTCTGATTTAGCTTCTCCTCTACTTTATACGATGGGTGACGAAGCTCAGGCTTACATTTGCTTTTGTGCTCTAATGGACCGCTTAAAACCAAACTTTAGTTTGGATGGTGAATCCATGTCTAAAAAAGTAAGTAGGATCTGAAGGAATTTTGACTAATTAACATAATATGAACATGACTAATTTGTTTATTTCTCCATCATAGTTTACGCATTTGGCAGAGGGACTGGCGTTTTATGACCAGCAATTTTGGCTTTACTTGAAGAGCATAAATGCAGACGATTTATTATTTTGTTACCGTTGGCTCTTGATCGAACTTAAGAGGGAGTTTGCCTTCGAGGATGCCTTGAAAATGATGGAGGTTATGTGGGCCAGCTTACCATACAAACCTCAAGATGTTCCTCTTTTTGAAGTGAGTTTACCAATTTCTCAAGATTAAGATTAGTTACTGTAAAGTATAACTAGATTAACCGTTATTGCATTTTTTGAATGAATCCACCAGGTGCGATTTACCCTCTACAGTGCTGTCCCTATTACGATTCCCGTTCCCTCGGCGACTACCCCAACGCCATTGGCGGGTTTGATCAAGCTCCGGAGGTCATCTACGGCAGCAAGCGCCATTGACATTAGACAGCGTCGTTACTCTACTAAGAAATCGAAAGGGAATAATACGAGTCTTGACGAGAATTCCCTGGCAACCTTATCCAGCAGCGGATCAACTTCCGTTAGATCTCACAGGAAGCCATTTTACAGGTACAACAGAGAAAAGTTAATCACTGGTAAAAGTAGAAACGTTTTCTTTGACATATTTTTAATCACTTGCTTTTTTATAGCCTGGACGAGTCGTCTGAAACTTTAACTTCGAAGGAAATCCTAGATGCGTCATCATTAGATGCCACCCCAGGAGAAAACTCTAAATCCTCAGCGCAGCCAAAACTGATCAAGGATCTTAGAGAATTTTGGCGAATGAACCAAAGGCCAAAGTCGTTTTCCTCGATTGATGACATTTCGCAGGGTCAGACTCCAACCATCATGACAAAATCTTCTTCTGCTGCTTCATCTACGTACGAATCGTTAAAGGATGCTATGGACGCTGAGCTCAACGGCCAAGGTCAAGTGTTCCTGGATGACGAGTGCACTACTCCTACGGATTATCTAGAAGACTCTGTCAAATCATTTGGAGTATCCCCTACCAACGGAATGAATAAGAATCTCATGAGCCAATCTGCACCTTTGCCTTCAATCATCAATAATAAAAGTAGTTTTTCCAGTGAACATTTATTATCTTCTTGTGAAAGTGAGCCAAATGAGCTTTCAGCTACTGCCTCAGTAGTCCAACTACGTAGACATGTTTCCGCTGGATCTTCCCTTCCTTCATCGCCCGCTCGAAGACAAATAAGTTCCATGGAACAACATAATTCTAGTAATTTAGATCTATACAATCAGCACAATAATACTCCTTCCCCAGTGCCCTACTCGAGTTATATGAGTAGTAACGGAAGCGTCAGAAATGATCCTGTGCAGCCCTCCGAATCCGGATTTGATTCTGCAACATGTCTCAGTCAGTCAACGGCGACCTCAGTAAAAACAATAGAACCAGCAGAACCAGAAATTCAAACTGGGGGCTCAAGGCAACCTCCAAAACTACCTAATCCGGAAGAATTCGGAGAAGGAAATCCATTCCTAATGTTTTTATCCTTGACTCTCCTCCTCCAACATAGAGACCACATCATAAAGAACGGAATGGATTATAACGAGACGGCGATGTACTTTGATAAAATGATTAGGAAACATAACGTCAGCAAAGTTTTGGCACATGCTAGGCAAATGTACTCCAGTTACTTAAAACTGAGCGTAAATACCCATGCGTAAATTCAACTTACCCACGCGTAAGT
Organism: Lepidocyrtinus dapeste; assembly: GCA_036850885.1. Classification (NCBI taxonomy): domain Eukaryota; kingdom Metazoa; phylum Arthropoda; class Collembola; order Entomobryomorpha; family Entomobryidae; genus Lepidocyrtinus; species Lepidocyrtinus dapeste. Next base: position 13,123 of record JAANSQ010001392.1, read on the forward strand.
TCAACTTACGCATGGGTATTTACGCTCTGTTTAAACTGGCGCAAAATACAACTTCTCCAAAATTTAATTAAGGTTTTTATACGGAAAATATAATGATGTTGACGCTGATGAATGAGTGAATGGGTATCTGGAACGCACGTTTTTTCAGAGATCTTCATGTGATATTGATTTAGTAGTAGTATTGTTGGGGCCCAGTTCTTCTTTGATATCAAAAGTAAAGTAAAAGGTATCACATCCCTTTAGTGATTTTAATTGGATTGAAAATCGTATTCGGTTCGAAATATATTACCTTCAATATTTTTATAATTTTGGCTAATGAATGGAACTTCGGATCGGAACGTGTGATTATTATACGACTGAAGTGAGTGTATTACAATCTCTGTATAGTAATTAAATCATAGACTACGTGGACTGACTGTGTGTTGTGTGATTGTGCTATTTAATTTATGAATACAAAGTATTATTTTTCTCTCTATCATTTGATATTTTAGGTGACGAAAGAACAATTGAATTTTAAGTTGTTTTTCTCAAAGTTTGGAATAAATGATCCTGGTTTTGATATTCCTTATTCGTGATTAAAGTGTTCGTAAGTTTCTTACTTATGCAAAATAAGTTTTAGAAAAAAAACTCAGGCAAGGTTTGTTCAGTGAATCGTTGAAATTATGAAAAATGTCAAAGATAATGATAGACCAGTGACACGCAATGCCTTCGGCATTTTAGAAATAAAATTCAAACGACAATTAATAATAGTTAAGCTTAAGATCGTCGATTTCCAAGAATGTATGTGATCCGGAGTAAATACGTNAGATATTTAGACTTTTAAATTTTGGTCGTTTGTATTTTAATTAAAGGTTATACAAGAGTTTGAAAGAAACTTTCATAATTTTCTTCCACAAATATAGACATTTTCGAAGCCTTATGATAATAGGCGTCATAAAGCTTAACACATTTTGAAGCAAAGTAGAATGTACCTTGTACCCCGCGAATTTCAAAAAAAGTTTCAAATTCAAAGTGCTATTTTTATCACAGTGCATTCCATTTCCACATCAAAATTCTATTTTTAGCGGGTTATTTGGTATTCCCTGTGAAAATTTGAAAAAAATGGTAATTTTACGCACCTCATGCTTGCGGTCAGGTTCCGAGATAAATTGTAAATTTTGTTCGAAATTATTAAATCCTTGAACTAGCTCGTAAAATTGTACCCAAAGACTTAAGTTACCAAATTAGATGTCCCTAGCAAGGATGTCTAGTTATTATAGTTCCTAAAGAAACGTCGAATTAAAAAAATGGCCATGGTCTAAACTATTTTATAGGACTTTCCAGATATGGCACCATGTACTAAGTATGTACTTATTTATCTACGGTTGATAAGCCTCCAGATTCAAATTATGTTTTTGATCGAAGGGTTTTGTATTAGTTTGATTTGGCTTGGCTTTCAATTTAATTTTGATGTAAATGAAAGTTTTGAAAGATTTTTTTCGCGGTAAAATTTAAAATGTACCCAGAATGTGGTAAATATGATATGATTTTAAAGCGTGAATACATTGAATGCTTGCTTGAGTGTATTTAACTAAACGTTAAGTACGTTACATTTAACGTACTCTTCTAAACGTACATTTGTAAATACCTGGCAAAACAATGTTATCAGACATGAAAAAAATCAAATATGCTTTACTTCAAAGTAATCATCGTGTGCTAGAAATTTATTGCAAGCTAAGCATAAACGTCTAACGTTAATATGTATAAAACTCCGCGTTCAAAAAAATACTTTTAGAGACTGGAGGATTATCAGCCAAAGATAATTACATGGAGCCAAAAAATAGTAGACCATGGTTATTTTTTAAACTCGACGTTTATTTGGTAACTAATTCCTAGACATCCTTGTAAGTTTTATGGTGTTAAATATTTTAACTTGTGCTATTTTTATTCCCGATAAACTCGCATCGATTTTTCGTTGTGCTACAAATATTTAGGATTTTGAAATAATCGTACTTTGAGAGTAAATAAGTCAATAAACTCGTATATTTTTTTCCAATGAAATTTATCTATTTGAGGAGATTCAAAAGATACATACATCTACATGTTAAGTTGTTTCTTTAACGTGTAGTTATTTATCACAAGAAATGATGGAACCATTACACCGAAAAAAAAACATTTTCTTTCTCTTGTCACTCGAAACCACCTTGATCCACAAACGGAAAATGTTTTGGATAAACAATTAATTATGAAAACCCTGCGTGTTTCCTCATCCTGAA
>JAANSQ010001393.1:0-15374 GCA_036850885.1 Lepidocyrtinus dapeste
CTTCAGATTAGATGGTTCTGCTTCGCAATTTTCTAGATGAATGAGTAAATAATTTAGTTTCTACTAAATTTCGTTGAATAAACCTGAACAAAGTTTAAATTCAAATTTTTATGAAATTTTTGAACCAAGTATTTTAAAATATATTTGGCTAATGGCTATTTGTATACAAATGAATGAGGAATGTGAGACACTTAACATGCTGAAGCAGGCTAATGATTTCCTATTTAAATTTAGAATTTCACTTGAGCTCAAGGGACCATTCAGAAGTCCGTAAAGAATTGAATTGTAGGTTTGCTTGTAGTCTCCTTATTCATAGGATGGAAATCATTACCATCTCTGCATCATCATTATAGCCGATGGTTCTTTTCGGCATCGATAGAATTACTACAGGAGTCAACAGCTAAACACTCAAGTTAAATTTAGAAAAGAAGAAGCCGCAAAGTTGTTATTCCAGAATAAAGTATATTATTGAGATAATGATGAATATGATGAGAGCTGCAGTAATTGTGTAAAAATACTACAAAAATTTTTGTTGTTTATCAACAGACAAAAACTTGGAATGTTTCATGGAGTGAAGTGCGTGTTTCAAACATGATGAAACACACAGCTTCTGTACAATTCTTTTTAAGTTTTTCACATAGGGTACCATGATTTGATCCGAGTATTGAATACCAAACCAATCGGTCGCTTATTTTAAAGTAAGTTACAGATCATCAAATCAAAAATAACGTATATTGTTACTCAGGGGTTTTTCTTATAAAAAATTTTTTTCAGAAACTAGTGAAAGTATGTCAAAATAATATTTCCTTCAAATTCAAAATCTTGATGAAAAAGTCGCTTTAATTTTACGCAAAAAAATGCATTTTTCTACGACCAGCAACAACAATGTTTCAAAAAATAACCCTCTTATACAGGTATCCAGAGATCTTCACATTTATTATATTTGGTTATTCTGATTAAGAATTAGCCGTCATGTTCAAGCTGGCAGCGTGAGTTGTACCAGTCCAGTCAAGAGAAGGAAACATGCCCTGGAGCGATTTCCTTATAAAAAAGGTGAGTACATACATAACTACCCAGGTTTATTTGGATGGATTGCTTACATAAAGAGTCAGGTATGAGTAAAGACAGCCGAAGCTGCTCACTCTCTTTTTCGGCTCCGACAAAATTAAAGGCCGCTTTGCTAAAGTGAACATCTAACTCCCATTTCACTCGCACCTCCATTTTTCTCAATTGATTATACTCAAGCCGCCGCTTCGTTCCTTTTCATGATGCCGATGCCGAAAGTGAACTGGGCTCTCCTCCTGTCTACTCTATGATATGATCACTACTACCACCAACACATTTCACCACACCACCACTTCTTTCACTGCCACCATTTACAACAAGCAGACAACTCACTAGCGTACGCGCATTCCTTATTACTCAGGTGAAAAAATGATAAATACCTTGGAGTCCTATGGATTTTAAATCAGGGGAAAAGTCATTTATGCTTTTTTAAAGTGAGAGAACTTGTCATAATCTTTCCGAATTAAATTTATTTTTATCAATATGAAATGTTTCGTGTAGTTTTATTCCTTTATTTTATGTTTTCTGTCAAAATTATCTGCTAGGAATTTCAAAACGATGCTTTACTTTTAAATTGAATACGATTGAAAATTTTAATTACGACAAAACCACCATTTACATCGTTATGCATAAAATTTTTAGCGGAATTTCCAGCTGAGAAATTAAAACTGAAAATTTTGTTATAACAAAGCAAAAAAAATCTTTATAGAATGTGCACTGCTGTGAAGAAATAGTTTAAGGGTTAATGCAAGTGTGTAGCTGATGCTACATCCCGAAGAAACTCTTGACTCCTGACGCTTCTTTCAGGATGACGATGATGATCACGATGATAATAGTAATTACTCTAAAGGATTTACTAAGGTGTTTAGTATTCATTAGGAAGAAATATGTACTCCCTTTATGTGGTCTTCCCTTTACAAATTTTCCGAAAACTGCCAGCCTGTTTAAAATACGTTAAATGTTCATTACGATGCCGCCTGTATCGGTGATACATTTTCATTGAAGGAAATTTAGGAATATAGCGTCATTCTGAATTCTGATGCATTTTTCTGCGAGTATTTACGATTTGCAGTTTCGTGGGGTTGAAAAATGACTGACTTTTATTTAATTGATGATGTATTTTGAAATCACACCGATTAACAGTTAAAATGCGTTGCATTAGGTATGCAAAAGTACGTATGTTTTTTGTTTCTTTGTGGAGATTAGTTTACCCGAAAATTTGATGTAGCGTTACACGTTTCATGAACTAAACCTCAAAGCAAAGTTGATAATGTTTCGTAGACAATCAAAGAACCATAGATGCCTTTGTAAATTTTGTTTGCGTAACGTAAACTACAAAAACAAAGCTAGTCAAAGCAGTGGGAAAAATGTGAATGAAGTGTTCAAAATCTGCTGACATCATGGTCACGAAGCTAATTAGGTTAGACTTGCTGATACTCTTTCATTGCCGGGGAAATTAATCATGACATAAGAGCAAAGCATGAATTAAAACGTGGATCCTGTGGTGCGGCTCAACTAGTGCGAAACAGAAAATGAGCGAAACTGAAAAGCAAGCTTTATATAACGACTCCTTAATCATAAAATATAGCATCGTTGTTCTGCTAAACTTGTGTTCTGTTCAGCTAAATGGCTTTAACAAAATGAGCGTGAATACCATGCAAAAATTGCTGAACTTGTTAGGTGTTATCACAAAAAATGAATGTTTAACAATGTCGGGTTCCGCTACAAAAAAGAAATTTTGATAGGTGCACGACACGATATTGAAACAAACCAGGAAAAATACTAGTCATTTCCTGTCTCCAATTGAGAAAAATTGGATACATTTTTAACTCCTTACTTTGGCGGGATGTTAGTGTGTGGGAGCAAAATTCTAATACTAGTTAATGATATGTTACTCCTCCGTAAAAATTATTTGCTTGAATTACTCGAGAGTCTATTTCAAAATTTCATTGATAATCTATTATTCCTTCAAATTACTATATTATCTATCATACCTCCAAAAGGAAAGATAATGGGATGAGAATGGCCTGAAAAACAACCGCTTAAAACGCACATACCTTAAGCTAACGCAATCGTATCGAAATATTTATTGCAAAGTCAAAATCATAATTGGAGGTGAACATTGTCCTCTCCATCATATTCAAGGTAATTTAGTTTTAGTTTTTTAGGGGTTGGATTGGTAGTTCAGTATTAGCCTCAAATACGACATGATTTTCATGAAAGAACTAGTAGCGGATGTTATCGTTAGTGTCGTCACAAAATTTGTTTCAACAAATGGGCACTACTCACGCAATCGAGGAAATGATACTTTACGAGCTGCTTCTGAACTAAAAATCTATACTGCTTCTCTTTTGTACTCAAAATGTAAGATAAAACATACGAAATTCTAAACTTGCACTATTACCCATCTACCTTTCTTTCACTTTGAAACAAGTAACACCTTTTCATGAATAAAATTTGTATACACCTTTGCCGCCGCCTGTCATTTTCCTAGAAAATTGCGCTAGACCATGAAACATTGGCATGCAAACGTTGTTGTGTCCTATAAGTGGACGGACATGATAATATTGATAAAAAATTACTTTAATGTAGTAGCAATTGCCTCTTCCCCGTGATAAATCCCGCAGATACAGTAGGAAAATCATGGATAAAGAGGGAAAATTTTCTTTGCAAATATCAAGTTACTATCATTTTTTAGATTTTTTTTTCTCTTATGGCAGTCATAATTCTAGACATTTTATTAGCATAAATTTTTGTAGTTGATAACATGAAAAAAGAGCAGGATGTTATTTACGAAGCAAAGCGTCCTAAATTCCAAATGCTTGGAGCATCATGCGATAGTCTAGAGCACTTTTAAGACTCTTCGACAGATGATACCGCTGCTGCAGCCGCCTTAAGGAAAAGAGAGTGGGTGGAGAATTCCTTCCTTAGTACGATGCTCGTATGATAATGTAGCATTTTCTTCCAAATAAGTAGAAAACTACATAGTATTACGCTCATCTAGGGGATGACGAGCAGCTATAAAGATATTGACGGCGATTAAGTATTAGCATGATGAAAAATAGGCGGTTTGGAGAGTTTTGGAGAGTCTCATAAATCGCTTTTCTTTAAGCTATAGTACACATCCTTTGAACGTGTACTAGATCAAAAGATATACTATCCAAGCAATTTAATTCTCTCATGACTTTGTATTTAAATAAAGAAAGATGGTCTGTTCGCATAAAAAGCCTAATCGCTTGAAAAAAAAACTAGCAATTACATTCGTTTCGCCCGAGAAAAAAAAATACGCATTTTGTCTGCTGCACATAAAAAGAACAAGAATTAGAGGGAAATTCCAAAGATGTTTTTCTTTTGCTTTAAGGTGCTAATTATTGTTCCAAAATAGCGACCTCCCAACTAGTCATCTAGTCCCGAAAAATTATGTCGTTAAGGAAGTACGTGGCATGAAAAAGTAGTAGGATTCAAGTCAACACAACAGGTGGATTACATTTAATATGTGAGTAATAAGTAGACGTGTACCCTTATATGGGAGAACAAATGATGCCGACAGACATCACCGACTGATTTTGTACGTTCCCTTTGCACCGAAAGCTAATTTTTAAAAAGAAATGAGGTATTTTAGGGTGGGATTACGTATATTTCTTTTATTCTTTAATGTCTTAGTGGTAATTTAAGGTGAGTAATGAGTAGTAGTATGTAATGTTACATGAAATTTAACCTTTTGAAAGCTATGGATACATTGCTTTGAAACGACAAAAGCTGTATCGCTGTATGTACTGAAAATGTCTTAAAAAAATAATTGACTCCATGCGTTGGCCAGCCTACAACTGTCTTTTTACCAAAAATTCGAAATCAATCAGTCAACACGTTTAAAGGGTTATTGCGTATACATAGAAACGGACGGACAGGTCAAAACCAATACGAAGCTATGCAAGGCAATCATCAAGTTTCTTACCTTAACTCATAATCAATCCTTATAATTCTTGTAAAATTTTTACGTGAGTGACTTTCGAAGGTATCCAAAAGGAAAGGACGAATTTGGAAATCAACCTTTCAACAAAACCTGCCGAGTCGGCTCTATGACCTTAGCATAGCTTATTTTTGACAACAAAGTACACTTTAAGTATTTAAGCTAAACTCAAATATTCTTTCGGGCAATTACGCGTGTCATATTCATACTGGTGATATCAAACTTCATAATTTACATTATTTTTCAAACTCATACACGCCTTGCACAGATGAAGTGTGAATCTGAAACCTAAAATTCAAAATAGCTTCCAGCTGCAGCTGAGGTAACCTGGCTAGGTGGTAAACCAATATAATGATGCTAATTTTCAGGAGAAATTACAGAGTCGACAACACGTCAAACTTCTCGTTATTATCAGAGCATATACTAATGACTCTCGGTATTATTGGTGATGTTACGTCTATAGCCAACAGCATCAAATGGCTATCATGAGAAAAAAAAGCGTACTTCATATTTGAATTTCTTTAAAATTACACCTTTCAATAGATTGAGATGTCTCTATACAAAATTGCGAGAGTAAGTAAAAAAGCTAAAAATGCATAGTTTGTAAATCAAAGTCTCACCTCAACAAAGATAAAAATACGCACCGCAGAAACCACAATCTTTTCCTCATGTAATTCCTTCTTTACACACACCGCCCCACCACCAACAACAAACAATGCAATGTTAGCATGCATAAACAGCATCATCGATGATCGAACGTAAAGATCTGTTGTAAGCGTGGATAGGAATTAGGAATACAACATCGAAAAAAAAAAACAATTTACACTTTGCTTTTCGCCGGTATGCATTATCATTAAAAATTGTTATCAAAATTAATAAATTAATTACAAATTAGTTAATTTCACATAAATCAAAGTTTAAAAACTATTTCAACCTTTGTCCTTAATAATTTTCAAGGTTTGAGTCTAATCATCAGTGGTTAAAACAATGGCAGGGTCAATGGACGGAAAGAAGAAGGTTTCAGCTGGACTTCCAAGCTATACGTCGGAGGTTAGAATAAGTAGTAGCTGTTAGTTAACGCTTAAAAGTATATTCATATGGGAACGATTAGTTTGAAATTTACTCCCGTCATTTTTAGATGAAAAAAGTTACTGGAAGTGTCCTTTGGGAGATTGAACATGGTATGGAGATTAAACAACTCAGGTGCTGGGATATCCTTAGCTGTGACGTCAAGTTAGGAGCAGGATTTGTTTGCCAGATATCACTTGAGGCTGACAAGACTCATCTGTACGCAAAACCAAAGTTGGTGGTACCGGAAAATTCAACGTTTATTTACAACGTAAAAATCTCCTTTGTGGACGCGAACAACAGTATTATTGGCTGTTCCGATGGAGGCAAGTTCTTATAGAAATTGTTTAGTTGGGCACGGCAAATTACAATTTGCATTTCTTTGTAACTGAAAGCGTAGGAAGTAATGCTGATTTTGTAATTTTAAACAGTTATGCGTGGAACATTTGGCGGAAGTAACCCGGTGTATAACAAAATTGAGCTAACAAAACTTGGAGATCTTAACGTGGACTACATTGGTCCATTGCTGGTGAAGGGGAACTTGAAGTTGTATATTGAGGTCGAATTATTCTACGACAAGTATGGAGAGCAAAGTGAAAAGAAGTGAAATATCATCCAATAGTAGTACAAATATTAGTTAAGTAAAGTTAGTTTTGTACGTTTTGTATCGCTGTTACATTTTTAAAGATTCATTCTCGTGTCATTTATGTTAGCACTGCAGAAATAAAATGACACTTTTTAAAAATTACCTCTCGGTATTTTTTAAATTCGTGATTTACTTTAGCTGTTTAGTCTTTTAGTTTGCGGGAATAAAGCAAATTCAACGGATGTAGGCATTGTATGTATGGGTAATCCATTTCCAAATGTACCAATTAAACGTCGTCTTGTCTGTAACTAGATTAAATTACTAATTCACTTGTCAAGCAATAAAGAGAGAAAAGAAATGTTTATCTGGTAAGATTAGTAAAGCCGATAATGGTAATCAAAATGTGAAATTAAGACGTAGACTAATGAGTAGGTAAAGAGTACATAATGAAGTTACATTTTCCATACAATATATTATTCAAAATAGAGTACAAAATCGTGATAGTTATTTAGCCTTTTTACCTACCGTCGCTTCAACCGTTATATTTTTTCTAAATGGTAACTTTAGTAACTTTTGAAATCAAAATTATAATTATTTCGTAGGAAAATGAGTTGAGATAATATGTCGGAAAGGAAATAATTTGAGTCTTTGAGCTTAGTACGTATTTAGTCTAAAGTGAATATACTTTAAGCTCAAGAAATGATATGATAATTTAATTGGTTTGTAGTGCTATCTCTGTTTCCCCCTTTTGCTCTTTTGCAGTTTGTGTGAAAAAAGCTAGTTATGAAGAAGGACGGGGAAATGAGTGCAGCTTCTGAGGATTTCAGTTTTTCCCTCGCACATCAGTTTAGAAATTTTCACACAGACTTCTGCCTCAATTAGGACTACGTACTTGAAGTTCGTCGCGGTGGCAGTGAGTGATGATGAGGCGTCATTTTACTCACATTATGCTTAACTACTCCCAACAGATTATTTATTAGGTTGGTATCCCATATCCCTGTTTTATTTATTTATCCTCTGTGTCCGTTTGTTAGTATTATGATGATACATGGATATCTCTCTGATTAGTTATGTATTCCTTATTTTACGTGGACGTAGTAAGGTGTGCGCTATTTTGTAAGACTGCCAAACCCAGCAAGTAGCAATTAGAGGGAAAGGCTAAGTTGAAGCTGAAATTGCTTTTTGAAAATTGCGGATCTTGTGTCTAATTAAAAACAGGGGAGCTCTCGCAACTCACAGCTCTCTATGATACTAAAGGTTTTCCGTTTTCCTAGTTTCTGAGAGACCATACGAATCGGATGAAGCGTAGAAATTTTGGTTTAATTTAATTCCATGTAAACGTTTGTGAAGAGCTTATGTTTAGGTACTTTGACTCTTGCTGAGTAATAATGAATCAAAAAAATATATTGATATGAAATGAGTTAAACACGAATCGCAACTCCTCTAAAATGTGAATGAAAAAGTATTTGTTGGTTGAACTTTTCATACTTTGATCACTTCATGCATGACACATACATACTGATTAATGGGCATAATTTCATCTGAAAAGTGTATATGAAGTTCTTTCCTTTTTAATTGCCATCTTCATATTATGTAATTTAGTCTAAAGTTCCATTTAAAAGAGTTCTTTAGGCGGTCCAATTTTCGTGAGATCGAATCTGCCTCCACCTGGCAATCTATCATTCTAAATTTCAATAATATGACGTGGTCCTGGTCATTATCGAAATAAATTTTAAGCATTCAATTTCGAGTAGGTACAGGAGTATCGAGCATTTAATAATATTCTTTTTACCTGGGTATTAATTGAAAAAGCAAATATTATCTAATTTTTTCCCATGTATCCATTAAATTGAATTGTTATCGACCAAATGCTCATACCTACTATACCACCATGACTCTCAGTTTGTGTGCACTGAAAGCAACCAGTAAATTATACAAATTATGACAGATTGATAACTTGAACAAACAGGATATCTATACATCATGGCAATAAAAATTACTACATTAAAAAAGCAAACTTGAAGGCAATTTCGCATTTTCCCGTTTTCTCTACACTCCTGCGAACTGAATTTAGCTTTAAAGAAAGCACCTGTTTCAATCCTTCTTCATGTTATAATTTATTCATGACTGCTAATGGATTGCATATAGCAACCATTAGGTGTTCAGTGAACCGTACATTTTTTCCCTGCTTCGTTTTACTTTCCAGAATATTAAATATAAAGGAAGAAGCGCTGATACCAATCAGCAGCAAAATCCTAAATTCGTACTGCGAACACAATTTCATTCTGAAAGCAAAAACAAATTAAGACGTTAACCACATTAAACCAACATGCCAAGTCGGAAGCGAGAGAGAGAGAGGAATTGTATGACAGGATTCTCATTAATTCACAACTTTGTTAAAAATGTATCGATTTCACCGGGGTAAGCAAAAAACTGAAATATATACTTTGGAGCAGTGTTGATGCAAGTTCAGATTTGTTCAAAGTTTTAGGGTTGTTGTAACTCTAAGGCAAAAAAGGTCAGTAAAATATCAGAAAAATATTCAGTAGATCGTAAAATATTCTTTGCTCATTACATCTCATTTATATCAGCTTTCTCAGATATGTTCCCCATCATCATTTTTTACTGGTAGTGTGATTACACATTACAATGTTGTTTAGAATGATTTCAACCTATAAATATAATAATCATATTGCTACTTTGTACCTATAAATGAGCGTACGTGCGATCGTCAATGCAAAAAAATATTCTCACAGTCTCCGAACTCGATCCCAGTCCACTCCCGATGACTACTGAAAATGAGATCAGTTTCTCGTTTCGTAACCACAATCATTAAAGTGACCCTTTCTAATGGGCTTCCTTGCTTGTTTGTCGCCGTCATTACTAGAAAATTTTTACTTGGATCTTCTTTCTCTTGCATTTTTTTTTACCAACTTGGGATGTCGGTTTTGGTTTTCCCACACATAAGCAATTTTGGAGGAATAACAAGTAATGGAAAGCAAGATACAAACCAACCACCATGTACAATATTAAAAACGGTAGATAAATACAAGAAAATGGAAGACTACTAAAGGTTTGGGGAAAGCTTCACACATATTGTTTACCCAAATCATGTTCTTTCAAAGCAAACAAATGTATTAAGATTTTTTATCAGACTTTTCAAAAGTTTATTTGCCAAGTTTTAAATATTTTTATAGCGAAATGTATTCTTTCCTTGCACAAACCTAAAAAAACTATGAAAAACGATGTTTGCAAAACAACATAATCTTCTTCTTCACTCCAAAAAAAAGTAAAAAAAATCATATTCAATTAAGAGTTACGAGTGCAAATCTTTTTTTAAAGAAAAAATTTACTACATAAAGTGATCGAAGCAAAATTTGTAATCTTTTTTTAAACCCATGCTGAAAAATCCTGTACTAAAACGTAAGGATACATAGCGTGTTTAAAAAATCTTTGAATTTTAATTGAGTAACCACAAAAAAAAACCTTTTGGTTCGGTTCCTTTTTGCTTTAATGTGATATAATCAAGGAAAAAGAGCCGGCCGATTTTCCACAGCAGCCGATGATCATCAAACATTTAGCCCCACCACAAGAGCATCCTCCTTCATCAGAGGATTGACGATTTGCTTAATTATCAAAGTGTCTGTTCCGACAAAAGAGTAAAGACGGGCTTAATGTTTTTACTCCCTATCATTTACATGAACATTGATTGCCGCTTCATCAGAACTGATTGCTGTACGCTTGCTTTCTCTCTACAAGTGTTTTTTTCTTCTTGTGGTGCACTGGGTCGGAAACAGGTTTTATGACTGCAGTGTAGGATTATATATCCAGCTACAGGACACATGAATTTCAAACTTTATAATAGGATTTGTACCTTTTGTCCAGATCCAAATGACTAATTTTAACTGAAACTCTTTTAGTTGGGAATTCAATTGTCTCATCTGTATAGTGTGACAATTTTTGCGCTTTTCGTTAAAAAAATCTTTCAAGCATTTAATTTTAGAATTAATTTTTTTATGTGTTAACTTCATATAAGTATTTACAAATGTTACTAACAAAGATTCGGATATAGCATTACGTAACATTTAAATCCTCCATGGATCTGATCATTTGCTGAAAGAAATGTAAAAGAGCTTGCATGAATTTTGATGGAGACAATAATTTTTTATAAAAACGTCAGCGATGGGAAGCTACTTTCACGGTAGCGCCACGTATAGGAACTGTTTCAACTCAACTGAACCGGTTGTACCAGTTCCCAATCTGACCTGAGGATTCAAACGTTAGATGGTCTCAAATATTCTAGTCCAAGAAGTTGGTCTAACAAAGTCGCATCACACAATACAAATGATGCAAAGCATCTAACATTGGTAAGGGTAATATGATACATGTACAGAGTACAGACGTGAAATTTTAATCCATTTTCCATTCCTGTGTGCCGTGAAAGGCGTAAGTTCAAAACCTGGGGTAAAGAGAAAAGACTTGACTGCTTAGAGAAAAGAAGATCTGAACAACTCACATCCAAATACTTGCACTACACTCTGTTGACATCTACTGTTCAAAATCAAAAAGTTTACTAACGATAAGTACTGGGAGGGGAGGTAGACTACCTCAGTTAGTGCATACTGCATACGCTTATGCATTTTTGGTATGGTTTGCTTGCTTTGCCAAAAGAAGCTTTCATTGAGTAGCTAAAGACATTCTTCATTGGAAAGTAATCCTTCATGAGACAATTTACGACTCATTATTTTACCAAAATGATTTTCTCATGTCTACTTTCTTAAGTCGATGTGTAAATATAAAACAACTAATGCTCAGAAATAAAGCACTGGAGTTTTCTATGCATTATATAAATATCTGCAATTTCTGCATGGCTCAATTTAATATTATTTACCTATGTTAAGTTTTTACCGAGATGATTTTAATTAAAGTTTAATTTATTCAAGCTTGCGATTGAATCTAAGCAAAAGCAGTGTTTCTTTGTTCAAACTTCTCTCTGGCACTTCACAGACATCCTCTAGCTTTTGAATTGAGAAGTTGTATGAAAGTAGCAAAAGTTCGCTACTTGATTCGCTAAACATAAACTAGATGGCAGCAGAAGATTTCTTTCTCTATCAACGCTTTTTGAAGTTAACAGAAGCCGACAAAAACTTTTTCATGTTCCGAATATGTTAATGCCTTCACTTGGTTCTCAGTTCTTACCAGAACAAGAAGCTAAATAGAATCGTACATGTAATTTTTAACACTACGCAGTCCAGATTAGTGTTATTAAAATGTATTGATTTTTGTAATTTTCTACAACATTTTTACTCTGAAAGGAAGTATAATTTCGTTAGCGTTAGTGTGTAATCTAGCTTCCGGGATTGATTGCGCTGTCTTCATGGCTTCATCTAGTTCATGTGAAATGAAACTTTTTATAAAGCGCTGTGAAGCAACATCCTCTGTAAGAGATTAAGTTAATTACTGTGCTGCATGGAGGGTGTGAAACTGAAGAAACGATAACTCAACTGTGAACAAAAACTGTATGGTCTGAATGAATGAATTGGGACGTGCGATGGTAGATTTTTTTGGTGGGCACACTCCTTAAAATCTGCGTCAATGTGTCTGCTCAATCGAGTAAATGACCTCAATTAGAAAGATACGGTTTAAAAGAAATGTTTTCCGTGAGAAGACTTTTTCCATATATTACTGGACTGGAATCAAGTTCATTGATATTCGAAAGACTGATATGTGAGCTAATGAAAATTATATGCTAAGCCCCTATCTATATTGCGTAATTGGCAAAGTTAAATTAGGCTGAAAATATTTTGGAGCTTGCCGCATAGCCTGAAGGTATGCTCTGGCTCTATTTTAGGGGAATTTTTCTTCCTGGAGCAGAATATTTTCTGTGCCTTTTTTCTATACATGGTTAAATGAGTATGTTTCTATGCATTTTACGTTGTAGGGATTTAAAATTTCTAACAGTCCCATCAGGAGTTTAGATGGGTGCTAAATACGACTTACATGTTGAATGGAAATGTTTATCATGATTATCATGCAATGGCAATGTTTCTTTACTTCATTTACCATCCTCATCCTTTTCTCCCATCATATTGTATCGTTTTAAAACACCATTTACTTCGTTTTCAGAGTAACTTACCGTAATCTAGCATAACTTAAGTTCAATTATAACATGTATGCTGTTGAGTAAGGATTACTAGATACTTATTGAGCCTACTTGATTAAATCGTCTATGAAGTTCGTTTTTAGAAATCGAGTTTGTATAAATTTATTTTTTAGAAACAAAACTGATAGTTTTAAGTATTTAAAGGCTTCGAGTTTCCTTGAAAAGAATCGAAAGAGTTAAAAAAAAGGACTGAATGCCTCTAAATGCTCGGATGTTGATCTAAACTGTTCAATAGTTGCATGTTTGATAATCAATAGCTCAGAAACTTTCGAATGAGGTATCACAAGCCATAGGTTGCCGATTCAAAAATTATACATCGGTGACCCTTTACCTCATGCGTCGACCGATATGGCCTAAAACCAAAAGTTATACAGATTGTCTTCGGATTCTTAGTTACTTATATACTACACATAAATCTACAAGTATTTACCAAATTCGAAATTAATCCGTTCAAGAGTTATTGAATAAACAGACAAATATCAAAATTAATACTTAGCTTCGTAAGCTTAACATAAATGTCAAATTAATGTAAGCCTGTCTGTTCGTAAAGCATATGGACGTTGTAATTCAAGTAAGCATATTATGAAAACTGAAAGTATACTCAAAGTCTGAGCTAAATCTGTTCAACTTTACTTTATGCATACAGAATACAGAATCCTTTTCCGTTTGAACATCAAACCTTAAGCCATCATAAAATAAATTTCAATTCAATTAAACTTTTAGTACAGAAGAAAAAAACTACCACTTTTGGTAGAAAATTGATCAATTAGAAAGCAATTAGTTGTTAAAAATTATTTCTTGTTGTTTTAGCAATTAAACTGCTGTAAAAATGGGGCAATATGTTCTACCTACTTTTGTAAAATGAGTTCACGCTACGCATTGATGCTAATGTAGCAATAATAAAATGTGATTGTGTGATGATCTTTTTTGTATAGTTTGGGGCGTTTTTATTTGAAATGCGCATAAATTTACGATTCGTAACCTTTGAATAATTTTCCGAACATTGGCTATTGTATATTATCACTAGTAGTAAAATCGTACATGTGCAGGCGCGTGTCGACCTGGTACTTAAAAAATCTTTCATTTAAAGTTTTCTCCATGTCACGTTGGATATTTTCAACGCTCCTCAACGATTTCTTTCATAGTTTCTGTTTTATTTTCGAGAGGCTTCCCTTTCTTGCTTGAAAAAACAAATTAGGAAATAATGGGCCCGCATACAAAATTTTATTACTTGTGCTAAAGCAGATACATGCATCGTGTGGATGGTAAGAAAATGTGGAAAATCCATTTAGTTAATAACTCACCCAGGAAAAAAGGGATTCACTTCAATCTGAATATTACACCATTACCACCATCACCACCACATCTGAATTGCTCCCGTGCAGGGAGAAAGAGGCACTTTTAACGTTCTCAAATCAGTGTTAATCTATTTGGGGCACTCTAGCTCATGCATTGCACAAATTTTTTCCCATGAAAGAGGTGAGAGGAATACAGGAGAAATCATTACTGAAAGGGTTCATAAGCACGTGCTCTTGAATTCGTAGCAGGACGTCGTGTCAGGTAGTGCCAGGTTGCGTTCTCAATCCATTCCTGAAACATTTAATGTAATTGAGATTTTTGCTATGGGACAGTGAAGGTGCCAATAAATAACCCTTTTAGAGAGAGACTATCGGAACATCCATGGTGTAAAAATGTTCACGTGAGTCCGGATGTGATATGATACTCTTACGTAAGAAAAGAATGTAATCAAAAGTAATTATTCTTTGGATTTCATGGAAACTGCTTTATTGGAACCTTTTTTTTCTCATGTCAGCAATGCAAATTTAGTATAATGAAAGCTGCTGACTCGCAACTTTTTACAATTCAACAACTGCTAAACTAAACCAAATCGTATTAATAAAAAATGGGAAAATATTTTCAAGAAAGTATTTTCATCGTACAGTATTACTGCTACTGGCTTCCTTCAGGTCAACATAAACTTACATTATTTAGAGGAAAGTCTGTAGGAACCATGTTGTCTGCAGCAGACATTAAGTTGGCAAAAAGCTACAAAAAGTATTTATGAGATAAATGTTGTCTTAAAAGGGAACAAGATCGAAACAGACGTGGTGTGTGGGCTCCTTTTGTTTATCGATAGATCGCTTACTACGTGGTAACTCAAGATGAGGATAGTGTTGAGAAGAGTGGGTGTTCAGCGGCTTGCTGGCCAACAATGATACGCATGATAAAGGGTGTTGAATAGCATGTTAGTGGGGTTCAAGTAAGGCTTTATCTCATCCCTGTTGTAAACAACCTAATAAAAAGATTAAATCTTTATCAAATTTTTTATTGGTTTTAGGTAAATATTTGTAAATAAGCTTGGTTTAACGATACAAATATAACGCATGGACTAACTGTAATAAAGGTTTACGAGCAATTGCAGGAGAGAGGGGGCGAGGGAGGTTGCATTAAATTAATTGAAATGTATAATTTACCTTGTCATCTTTCATTAAAATCTTCACTGCAACTTTCCTCGGCTGAGG
>JAANSQ010001394.1:0-15368 GCA_036850885.1 Lepidocyrtinus dapeste
TGTAATCCTTTCATACCTCAGCGAAGCTATGTTTCTATCTGCTTTAAAGCATTTATTTCTTTCTCAGAGCAGTCTCTCTAGTCGTTATAGGAACGCTGTGTAAAACTAGAAACTTTTCTTTTGCTTTGCCGTGTTCATAATGTTAAGGGAAACCAAAGCAAAGGGACATAAAGTGATATGACAGTAGTGAAACTTGTGAAACTGGACGTGCATCATGTTTCTAGCAAGTCATGCAATTACTCTCCAACGAAAAGTTTTTGGAGGAGATGAAGTCAGCAGAAAAAATGCGCACTTTTTCGGTACGAAGGAGAAAAGTTATAAAAACGGTTGTACTTTTCCACTGTGAAACCATGAACCTAGCTGATTTTGGAGGAGAGAGTAAAAAGCATGGTTTTTAGAAACCTATTTATTTCACGGGTACAATGGGGCTAAATGAGATTCTCCTTTAAAGTGAATTTTTGCAAGATCGAATTGTCTCTTCAAGCTTAAATTGCATAAATTGCTAAGGTAAGCCTGTACTTTCTTTATTTCTAGCTTAACTCGTTGAAATCAAGATAATATTCTATAACATTAACGCACTTAGATAAGGTTGATCAGCCCATATAGCACACATTCACATTCCATCGGATCGTTTTGAACGAACGTGAACTAGAAGGGTATCAAGTTTGAATGATAATTTACTGCTTTTACTAGAGTTTACTAACAGTCACATCCAAATCACTAATCACTTCACGATATCACACTCTGTCCAACAAAATTCATGTATTAAATCCTCCTTTGCAATTTCCGGTTTCCTCTGCATTTCTCCCTTTTTCGTTCCTCCTTTTCTAAATTGATTTTCTATTGTGCCGTTTCGTCTAAATTAAACCATTCATAAATCAGACTGAGCTATAAACTAACGACGCTTTGCGATTCGAGTCTTTCAAGAAAATAATCGATAAGTCACTAGCCCTTGTGTACTATCACAGTTCTCCCTAGAGAAAATTGAATGAGACACCCAAGAATAGGAATACAATAAAAAGTTGGGAAATAATTTTTGGTTTATTATTTGGCAGACTTGTTCATTTAATTAGAAATAAATTCTATCATAATAATACTTTCCTACAAAGTCTCTGCAAAATAGAATTCTTCTTGTTCGTCACACATATTATTGAAGATTCATACAAACATTCCAACTTGAATCAATATTTTCCAACAAAATAATTTTTCTAGGGAAGTTGGTTCCGTACCCAAATATCATTCACTCTTTCTGAAACTTTAGGATAATTTCATCTTCGCGACTTAAAAACCGCACTACTGTCAAAAATACATGATCCTTTTACAGGATCGGATTCTATTTGGATTAAGCTGCATTGAAATCGAAACTTTTCAATTTTTCGGTAGACTTGAAACAACCTTGGTTTTCGCAGGGTTGTAAATTTAAACCGGTGGCATGTGATTTCATTCTAGATTCGAAATTCGAATCCGATTATGTTTTCTCTCGTACTGTGCTATCCTGCCTAAGTATTTTATGAATGTTTTGCTTTTTTTTCAAAGCTTCTCATGTAAAATTGAAGCTGCAATAGCTGTATTTACGGAAGCTATCATAAAATTGAAGAATATGCTCGCCCCATGTTGACGATGAAAGAAATGAAGATACCTAGTTTTTTCGTAATATTTGTCCAGTTTATGTGCATTGGTCTTCTGTAAGCAGATCGAACTACATATTTTCCACATTTTTATCTTGAATTTGAATGTTTTCTTTCCGGAGACTTGGCTAAAAGATTGAACAAAAAACATTTTTTTGGAATTGGATTTTCTTGATAAAATCAACCGAATAAAGAAGTCCGACTTGTTACAGTTTCTTTCTTCCCATTCTTGTTAGTCGAATTTTGAGTGAAGAGTGAAGTGAATGCATGGAGAAAAAAATATGAGTCGAGTTATGTATGATGATATAGACTTTTTTGCCATGGATGTAAAAGATTCTGTGAAATTCGATGAAGATGAGGATGAAAAGAATTGCTATATATTCAAAAAAATTCGGAATGTATTTAAACTATCAGTCTATCTATTTCACCAAATTCATGAGACTTGTTTAATGTCAGCCATACCATATAACTAGAGGGCAAAATACGCTTTGTTGTTTCCGCAGAAAATATGGAAATTTAGTTTGAAGAAATGACTTATGTTTGAAACAAAAGCAAACTCCATGTCATGTTCCGCTCGCCGGAAACAATAACCTCCTTCAGTTTTTATATCCCTTTAAGGAAAGTGTAGGGTATATCTAGGAGGCATTGCTGCGCAAACACATTTCGTGAACTTTATCTTGGAAATTACACTCGGATGGATAGCCACGGCTTTCGGATTTTGAACAAGTCAAGACAAGAGGTCACGTCACAAACTAGACTTGAGTTGGGAAGATGGGCTACGGAAAAAATTAACTTGCTTATGCGAGAAATGAATATGTGAAATGCGGGAGAAAGCGGGCATTAAGAATAATGGGCATGAAATGGCTGAGAAAGCATGAATTTAGAGATGAAGATAAAGCAGACATTTTGTTTTATAACAGCAGCATAAAAATTTTTCCATTCAATCAACTCAAGTGTAATGCCGAAAGGAAGGAGAGTAAGAGAGAGTCAGGTAACAACGGTGAGAGGAAAGACACTCCAGATATCTTTAAGAAATATGGGGGAAAATGTGATTACGTTGACTCCATATTCAGTGCTTATTCAGGCCTTGTTTATTACCCCTGAGGTTCTTCCGATTGCACATTTTTATCGAGGTTGTCATAAAAAATATCTTTCATTATCTTCAATGCTACGAGAATCCACCCTACATATTTGTGTCAGTATTATGCCGCAATAAATGATTGATTGCTGATTTATTTTTGTTCGTGGGGATACAATTAAACCTGTGGTTGCCTCGTTGTCTAATCCAAGTGGAACTTGTGCCCATAGGGGCCATAGGTGCAATATTTCATAAAGTCTGGTTTAAATTGTGGTTAATCCCTTTTTCGTTTGTGAAGTCATAATTACCATCAGGGACTGAGACTTAATTCATGCAGTCCGTGGTCCAACCAAACCAACTATTCATAGGAGGTTCTATATGTATATGGTTCTATTGTATTTAATTAAATTGTATAATATAATTGCCGTTAATAATTCATACCAAATTTTGTGATTGTATCATCTGCAGATAGATCTGTACACTTCCATATTAAATGAAAATGTGATGCCATGAAAACTCTCAGTATTGATAAAAAATGAAAAAAAAATGTTTTTTATCAGGATGAAAATAAAATAGGAAACACAAAGGAAAATATATTAATTTTTCAACTTTGACCAAACTTTCAAATTTTCAGGAAAATTTCATTAGAGCCAGGGAAAAAATTAAAGATGAATAATGTTTTTCAGAAAAGTGTCGGTTCATAAAGCACTATATCGTTTTGTAACTTTTCACATTTTTTAATTCATCATTTCGATGTATTTTGAATTAGCTTTTGACTCAGAAGAGAAAAAGCCAAAGTAGGAGTTAACAAAAGTAAAAGCATGAAATATTATTTAAAATTGTTTCCATAAGTTACTAACAAAATTCAAACCTAACTGGTTCTCCAGCTATAAGCAATAAAACTGAATAATAAACAAAATCCACTCTGAACTTGGGTCGTTATCTATTCAAATAATACAATGGCAACCTTTTCCTTTTGTTTTAGTCTAGACTACGAAATACTTTTCCAGGAGAGTATAGAATTGGGAAACTTTCGAAATGCTTTTGCTATAACAACTTTCGCCCACTAGTCCCCCAGCTTTGATTTAGAATGAATACCGAATTTTCCAGGTTAAAAAACATTCCAGTATATCTATAAGAAATGCATGTCCTGGACTTTGGACTAATCATCGAGAATTATTCATGTTTCAGCTTGTCCAGTTCGATTCATAAATAAATGAAATAGTAATTAGACTTCGATTTTAGGCTTGATATTTGCTCCCTTTGCAGCCATCTTAGCTACAGTCCCAAAGTACAGGTCCACATTTAAAGTTGGCCAGAGGTTTTATTCATAAATTAGAGAGAAATTGACTGAAGAACTTACAATTAGTTTTGCTGGAAGCAATAGATTAAGCAGATTCATAGAAAGTTCTTTGTTTACTAACAAAAGGAATTCGAAACAATTTGAATTTCTAGCTTTTCTAAAGCCATAGTTTAAAAATTTTTTGCTATCCTATGGAAACTATGGAGAGTAAAAGAGTCCCGGAAGAATTCATTCATTTGAAACTTTACTTCAAATAAGCATAAAATGTGGATATTTTATCGTAAAACAATGTAATTCAAGCTGAAGCCTGTACGACTCATTTTAGCTCCTTACCCTTACATTAGCAGATTAAACGCAATAAAATAATAGAAAAGAGAAAGTAATTGAATAAAACTGATAATATCTATTTACTAAACTTGCTATATTCCTCACTGACCTGGAAAATAAAAGGAATGGAGACCTATGCCACATTTACTCTCGATGAGTGGAGTGAGGAAGTTACATCAGTTTTTGTTCACCAGGTCCTCCTTATGAATTTTACAATATTTATGGCTCGGCTGTCGATTTTCCTGTAGGTTCCAGGTTTGCTTTATGGTTGATTTAGTGAAGAGCTATGTTTTTGCAAAAAAGGTGAAAGCTTCTAGGTGCTACAAATGTTTAAGTACATATACATTAAATATTTTTGTTTCTTTCATTAGGATGGTAATTTAAAGTCATGAGTATTTCCTCATCAAACCATCAACAACTCAACAAGGGAAATTCGGAATTCCCTTAAACTACTAAAACCATTCGTAAGCAACATATCTACTTGTTTCTTCAACTCTGAGCATTTATCTATTATCTATACATTCACATTATTTAGGGACTCTCCAGAGGAGCGTAAGTCGTAGAATAGCATGGCCAAAAATTTCCATAATTTGGAATGGGGAAAGTTTGTGAAAGCCAGCCTTTGGTCTGCAGAAGTCTAGTTTGTCAATAATGCATAAGCTACTTTGCTAAAGTTAGATAAATAGATAGCTGAGCCTCTTCAGTTGCCATACTGGTCATGTATATTATTAACTAAAAATTTAGGAAAAGCAAGGCGAAAGTGAAGTAGTGGTTTAAGTAACTTTGGGAAATACCCTAATGCTTCGAAACAATGAAACGCAAATATTCAAAGGAAGCATAATGAATGAAAGTTAATGTAGCAATGCCAATATCCGGTTTGGTAAGTAAAGTTCAGCTCACTGCTATAAAATAGCAAGCTAACGTAATTCATGTACGTCCCTCCTAATGAAAATGCACCGAAGGAGAAACCTGCTTCCGCTATTGAAACACACGTTGTCTCTGCAAGCTTGGGAAAATCCTTATCTATTCACATCATCCTTGCCCCTCACCGACTTAAATTGCATAATTCATTATGCAGAAAGAGCTCCCACTTCCATTCTATTCCGTTCCATGCTAGAGCAATTCAGAAGAGGAAGGGCTTCTATTATGAAGAGGAGAGTCGAGGTGACTGATTTTTTATAATTCTATGCTTGCATCACATATTGCACGAGTTAATTAATTTAGTCTACAGGACGTTCCATTATTCTTCAAGTGGGAAGTCAAAAGCTTCATGGAGAATGTTTATCATCTTCCTTGTCATTGACCGTTGATAAACGTTTGATGGTACGGAGGGTAATCAGGATGACTTTATCAACCTAGGTATTGCACATTGGAGCATGTCAACTTTCAGAGAAACGGGCAAATAAAAATATTCGCAACGCAGTTTCTTTAAGCTTGTTCTTTCTCTTAATCTTCATTTCTGACGTTCACCAAATGCATTCAAGCCCATACGAATCCTCTTAATTATTAAAAGTCATAGTCCAGCAAATACTTTACCATTTAGTCTAAACCTCTTTATTACCACATTGCATTTGTGTAGTTAGCCTGGAGACCTCTAAATACATTTAATGGAGCAAGCTCCTCCTGAAGCCCTGGAATCGATGCAGTCATGCAGTAGAATGGCACCCAAACATACGTACAAAACCTTTCCAATAGACCTGGTGCAGGACAATAGCTAAGACTCCTTATCCAAGAAGTCAAAACCCAAGGCTCTTTATCCAAGAAAGTATTTATCCAAGGGGCCAATATAGTAAATTTTCACATTCTTGGCAAATTGTCCCCTTGGATAAATACATTCTTGGATAAAGAGCCTTGGCTTTTGACATCTTGGATAAGAAGACTCGGCTATGATCCGCAAATCCATTAGATCAGTAAACTACAACATTACTCAACTTATGGAAGATAAATGAAGATGGAGGAGGGAAACGAATATGCTCAGATAAATGTAGTATCTCTGTAAATACAATTTACAATACCTTCACTCATTTCATCAGCAACAGACTAAGTGTACGAAACATTTTTTCATCAAAGACAACTTGGAAAGCGAATTGAAATGCATTCTCATCTCTCGTAATTCGAACCGAGTCATGGAATGACAGGCAAGGAACTATAATATGTAGGCATTTTTCACTACAAAGCGATAAAAATAAAGATCAACCGAAGCTCCAGTAAACTATTCCTGGAAAACTATCCAAACCCATAATAATCGAACCGATTACATAAATCTACCTCTGCTCCACGAGACCAGAAGGAGAACTTAGCATTTTTTCGCTGAAGGAGCGTCTGCAATCCATTTGTCTCTGAGTGGAAGTTGAGCCACATCAAGGGTAAAAATTTTGCAATGTAATTGAGTGAGGATATGGAAAACCTGGAATGCAAAAAAACACTCTGTCTGTCACGTCAAGTCAATCCAAGCCAGTCTATTCCAGCCCAGTTCCAGTCCAGTCTACCTTCTCCGTTGTGCTCCAGCTTTTTCTACCTTTTAAGCAGATTACCCCTTCCTACTCAGCTCCAGTCTTTCTCCTGAATGCGCTAAAGCCACAGCTCCAATTCTGCTCAGGAAAAGCAAAAAAAACTGTTCTATATCACAGCCTTCAATCTTGTCAGGCAGCTCTTTGTTAACTCCAAGTTTGGATTTTTGGAAGTGTAGTTTACTCAGTCATATCAGATGACGATAATCGAAACAAAACAAGTTGACAACTGGGAAAAAACTGTATATTCATTCGTTTTTTCTTCCTGGAGTAGAAATTTGTAGCACAATTTAAATACATTTCTGCTCTTACCCTCAAGCAGAATTATTGTGATTGAGATCGTACATCAGCATCACATCATCAAACGAGCGTAACGACAACAACAAGAAAGTAAAACGGAGAGTACAAAAAAGTAAGCTCCTTTGTACCCAACTCTCCTGGAGTGTGTATTTGTATGGAAACTTTTCCATCCGTGAAAAATGACACAAATCAAACAAAAAATAATTTTTGAAAGAGAACCAAGTCAAGTCAACAAAAAGTGAGTTGATCAGAAAAAACTCTAAAGACAGCAAGACGTGAGTAGAGATTTCGAAGGGGGCCTTAAGGTACGTATACCTTTACAAGTATGTAGTTTGACTAGAATAGAATTTAGTCTGATTCTGTGAATTGAAGGTTGTACTCACAGAAGAAAAGTAAAGCACATATGTAAGCCAGTGGGAAAAACTTGGAAAATCCCTGAAAATCTTCTGTCCAAGTCGTTCGTGACTTCTCACCGGAACTTCAAAAATAGAGAGTGAAATTCGCGGTGTGAAAAAGTACCCTGCTTTTTAAACCGTGAAATACTCAGATTGGCGTAAATGTAAATTCCATAAATACCATTTGAATCTTTACCTCTGAGAAATTACACGTCTCCAAATTGTGCGTATGAAATAATTCCCTTTACTGCAACTATTCCATCTGAAATATAGTAAACTACCGGCATTAAAGCTATTTTCGTCATGGGCGTCGTTCTATTATTCGCAGTTTTCTCTATAAGAAATTATTTAAATAAATTAACTTATTTCTGATTTTACTATCAGATTTTATAAGCAAAATCTATGTCAAAAATACTGCATAAAGCTAAACTTACATTCCTAGACTAAGATCTTGGATTTGCCTTAGAGATTAGATCATACATTGGCCAATATCCTTAGGAGCATTATGCAACTTTTATTGAGAGAAATCTTGTTCGTATTTTTTTGGTTTCTCGGCTTATGTATAATTCCACCGCGTAGAGTTTCCTTTTTATCGTGGAACAGTTTCTTAAAAGTTGGGCAATGCATGTCATGTATCTTTTGTTGTACTCCATGAGCCAAGCCAAGTCAAGTCAAGCCTAGGTAAGCAGGCCAGAGCAGACGACAAAAGGATTTATTTTCTACCTGTTACAGCCTCAAAGGTGCAGAACAATCAGAACACAACAACTACAGTAAACGGGAAAACGGCAGGAATGAATAAAGAACACAGCCTAAAGCGCACAGCATCACGTTTTCTGTTTCCACTTTTCCTCCCCTTTTCATTTAAACAAAATGTGACAGTTTTCTGGTTTTGCTTCTGTTGCACTTTTCTTTTACTTTTCTTGTATTCATGGTTCATTCAGTTTAGCTCTATTTCAACTTTTTTTTTGCTCAGCGTAAAAAAGTAGAAAAAAGCTATAATAAATACATGTTATATTTTTGCTTGAGAAACTTTTCTTTTTCTAAAGCTCAAACGCTCAATTCCAGTTAATTTCCGGTTTTCTGCACATTACATACCATACTATTACTTTTCTTTGACACTGCAACTCTTTCTTGTAAATTCCAAGAAAGTATAATTCTAATTTCATGTTTTGTTACAAGAAATAAAGAATTGGGGTATGCTAAAATAAAACGTAGGAGGAAAAAATCGATGAATTTTAAATTTTCCCGCTATTATATACTTTGGCTGCTTTTGACGCGTTTCTTTTGATGAAGACCCGACAGATTTTTCCAGAAGTGGTAGTGTTTTTACATTCATGCTGGTAATGTTTGTGACATGTAAATACTCAATACGATCTCACTTCAATTTCAATTGAGTCGAGAGCAATCTGTAATTCAATTTTGATTTTAACGCAAGTCCCACGCTTTCTTTGATTTCTACTGTCTTCCACGTTCCTTTTTCTTGTCCACTTGTTCGACAAGTTTGAAGCTGATGAATTCAACGTTTAAAATTTTCTCGTTTTTGATTTCTGCCTTTGACTGTACACATTGTATCATAAATAACGCGTTTTTAGTATTGAAAAAAAAAAATTGGAATCATTTCTTTGCTAAAAAAGTAAAAAGCATCTCGCTAAAAAATGGGTCAAAAGGATACTAAGATTGGTCTCCATATTTTTTTATTCCTTCATGTCTACGCAAAGCCGGAGACGTTCGATCGTCTCTCGTCTCTACAAAAAGCTTTTTTAATTTCATGGATAAGACATGTTAGAGCAAATTTGATGTGACTTTGCATGAGTAGCTCATAAGGTAGCTCATCGCAGTGGGATTAAGCGCGTAAGGGTACTGTAAGTTATCATTGGAGTAGATCTTGGTACGAATATTGAATTTAAGACTTTTCATGGGACCGGATTTTATATACGTGGAAAAATCAAAATGATCAGTGAAAATAAAATTACTGTAATCCCTTTATCCATCGAATGCAGAAATAAAATTAGCACTAGATAGTTTGATATCAAGTGAGAAGCGCCTAGCGTTGAAGGTTGAAGGAGTTAAAGCCAAAGGAGGCATATTTCAATACTGAACTAGAGTATTTTAAAATCCAGAACACTTTGAGTTAAGCATAACACAAAAACTACATCCGACAAAAGTAAATCATATTTTAGCTAAACCAATACTTGATAATATTTTACGATATCTTCGTATAGTTTATAATTGGCATAGAAAACTAATTAATTATTGTTTCAGTTATTCGAATCTGGTACTACTTGAAAATGTTTTGGAGCTTGTTTAGAGGTTTGTATTAAATCTTGCGTTCCCCAGTTTATTTAGTTGCTCTAGAGTAAAAACCTCAGGAAGAATTTTTAATAAAACTTATCTATATTATCTTGCTCAAAAACGTTCGCACTGCTTCTATTCTTGATAAAAATTCTGGTCAAAATAATCCCTTCCTAGTGAAATTTTAAGCTCGAGAAAAATTTAAAACATATAAACTCATTCGACGAAGCGGGGAAAGATAATTTTTGACAAAGGGACTTATGATGATAACGCCATTATATTCAACTTATGCCTGAATTGTGGTCTGTCAGGTTCTTTTTTTAGGAAAACCAAAGCATATTATTTCAATTTGACAGTTTCCTAGTATTTTTTAGCTTTGGATCTAGAAAATGTCATATTCTCCAAAATGAAATGCCTGAAATAAATCTAGATTTATCCAATTAGAAGCTTTGAATGGAGTGACACTTGTTTTAAAGACAGTCGTTTTTGTCAACACTGGCAAACGAGAGCTTAAAGTGCCGTAATTTTAGAGTATATTTCGCAATCGCGTTGATATTTTGACAACTGACAGCAGAAAATTTGACATGTTGTTGTCATTTATTGACTTGTAAGATTTGTTGGATTGAGTAATTTAATCTACCTGTGAAGGAATAATGGATTTTTAGGGCTTAAAGTTAAAGTGAAAGCCTGTCGAACAAACTAGCATTATGTAGCGTCTGCAATGGAACTAATCAGAAATTATATAAGTAAATATTGTTAAGACATTGTATCCATGGAGTATATTTACTGCCGCCATTACGTGACTTTATCCAGTCTCAAGGCCAAGACCGTTATTACTAATTTTGGCCATTTGGGGAAAGTAAAACACTCAGGAGATTTAAGACCTATGGTAGACGTGATAAGCAGGTTTTGGCCTGGGTTAATTACTACCTTTACTCTCATATCAAAGTCATCCCAAGTCAGCTACTGTATTTTCCTATAAAAAATACGATTCACTTAGCTCGACGTTGCCATTACCTGACCTTCGCTCCTTACAATTAAAGAAAGCTAAGCCACTGAGTTACCCAGGAGCAAACCTATAATAAAAAGATTACATCGGCGCAAAGTGCTTCTACTATATACCTTTCATACGCTGAAGAAATATCTTAACTGCCTGTTTCATACGGCTGGTCAGTAGGAACCGGCACTTTATGGTTGCTTGCCCATATCATCCTTGTATTTTTCTTCATAAGGATAGTTCCACTGATTATGGGGCTACGTGAAAAAGTAAATGTAAGGTATATCCAAAAATAAATGTCACTCAGACAGGGCTATAAAAATCATTCACTTCCAAAAATAACCATAGACACAACACAAATATGTGTGGAGGTATATCTCTTCTCGTTATCAATTGGGGTGATTTTTTCTGTTTTTTTTTTCTAAGCAAATGTCAAAAATTTTGTTTAAAAACCACTTGATTTATTCATTACAAATGAAAACGAAATAAAATTCCTAAAATTTAACGAGATGATGCATGTCTATACAATCATAATTCAACTCATGCAAATTTCCGTCCGATAATGTTACGAGATGAGAGGCTCAGACAGAAAATGAAGTGATAACACGTTCCTTTAATCGTTGGATCAATATGATTTCATTCTTCTGTTTTTGTTTTTGCAGGTGTGCAATGAATGGAGCTGGATAAGTGTAGAAAATTTCTGCATTCAGTCTTATCTCCCTTCATTGTCCGTGAGAGGAGGAAATATGAATATTTAAGCAAAACAGACACTTTCCACTTCAATTGGGAAAACTAGATGGTTCGTTTTCCCAAAGTGTATGTATGTAGCTTGGAGTACTGACCGATTTTTCTGAAATCAATCCTAATAAATTGTTTAAATGAGTTCCACCAAAAATGGACAAGCCTATCGGCTTAAACTAAACGCTGTACCAATCCGATAAATTCTTTGAAGTGGGAGACCTTTTCCAGAAAACAATGCCTGTCGGATATCCAACTCGTCGAGTGAATGTGAAAAGGATTCTCGTATTATCATCCATGCATGGAATCCAATTCCGATGGCATTTTCAAATTACCCTGTTATTGGTAATATTGTGCCATTCCTCCAACTCGGATTTCAATGTGATCATTCCAGAAATTTGTGGAGGGTTGGCGGACACCCCCATAAATGTTACTTGGGTGAGAGACATGGTTCACCTGGGACTGCGGGATGAACAGCTTTCGCTGAGTGTTTTGGGACCTGAAGGTAACTTCCATTTCATTTCAAAAGTAAATTCTTTCAGGACTAGAATCAAATTGCTACAACGACCCGATAAATTCAAAATTGGTTTGAATTGAGCTTTCTTCTTTTTTTTTATAAATATTTCATGGTGAAATCGAAGAAGATAGGTTGCAATTTGTAGGTACATCTTCCTCTCATTTTACATTACATCGAGGTACAGTGTACAGCATCGACTCGAAGCCAATTTAATCCTGCTTTTCGTAAGCCTAGCAAAAGCAGATCCATAAGGTAGGTATACTAAAGGAACTTAAGTGACTAGTAACGCGTTTCAATTTAGCTGAAGACGTTTTATCTTCTTCAGCAGGATCCCAAAATGTATTTTGCTTCCTTTTCCTTCAGCTTTCCTAAAGTCAGAGACTTCAGACTTGAGACACTAAACCTTTCCTGTAATTGGCCTTAAAGGACACGAAATCTCATATAAAATTCCTCTAGTAAGACGATTTTTAGACATTATATCCTATCCTATTTACTTATATCAATTAAGTGAAGAAAGTACAATAGACCGTGATACAAGATACAATTTTGGATCAAGCATTGATTTTCTTACAGAATAAGGATTTCTACTTACATCCCCCGATTTTTAGTACAGTTCAGTACCATCAGGTTTTTGACCTGGGTTTAAAAGTTTAATGCGATTTTTATACTTAAATCTGAACCTAAACATATGGGCAAAAATAACTGGGGTACCGTAAGAACGAAAGTTTTGGACGATCGAAGGATGAAAACATTTTGGGGAAATGTGCATATTCGAGAAGAGTTGCAGAATTGCAACGTGTACAATCAAATATTTATGCAAAAAGGATCTATATTTAGTCAAACCCAGAAACCGTAAAGATGTCACTGACACAATGAATGCCTACACGACCCAAATGTCTACGACAAAGAGAAAGTCACTACATGATATTCCCACAAAACATACCACGCTCTCTTTTACATAATTCAGATCCACAGGACATCAGACATTTTACAGTGGGTGGTGAACAAGCTGACATACAGCGGCACTCTTTCTATTCCACTGTGACATAATACCAGAATCATGTAATAGTCAAGTTAATATTTGCATGTTGACTTTCTCAAGGTCAAGAATTGCAAAATCCTGTGAAACCGTAAAATGAAACCATAAAGAACTTTTTGAGTATTAAAATTAAATACATGATTTGCTTTAGTCTTTTTTATTTATCGTGGTTTGCACTGCAGAGGACAAAGAAATGCAAAAATTTCAGTAAAAAAATTTGGAATAGAATGTCTCATATAATCTACACAGCCCACACATAGCTTTCTTCACAAGAAAAGTATTCCAAACGACAGAGATATTTTCCTCCAAGAAGTCGGTTACATGTACGACAAGCGGTGACGACTTGAAATTGTGCTTCATATAAAACCCCTCCCTTTCACTTTTGCTTTAGAGAGTAATATTTCCATAAATAATAATTTTTGTTCAAGAACACAAAGGGGAATTCCACGCAAGAAAGCTAACGAGTCAAGTCAAGATATGGAGCCTAGTATATTTCATGAATGGGCCGGTTAGCGCGCCCAAGTCCAACGCACTCTTTTTCTTCGGGTCTATACTCTATAGCTCCTCCACCTAAGAAAGGGAGCATAAGGGAAGAAATAAAATGTGTTTCGGAAGCTACGGTTCTGTCGGTAGTGGCTACAGTAATGGTAATTGTAATAAGCATCTCATAAAACTAAAACGCACCGCATTGGCCGAACAATAAAGAGTGTAAAAAATTGCATATTTTACTGCGAATTTCCACGGATACTAGGCTAAAGTAAAGCAAGAGGGATTTTTTTTCAAAAGGAGAATTCGGAAACCTAAAAACCTGCCCATAATACGTAATACGACTATATAATGTGTAGGTTCAGCGTAGTTGCCTTTGTGTCCCACTGAATTAATATTTTTTAAAAAGAGCCTTTACCCAAGCAAACATGGCTCCAGAGGAGGAAAAAAAGAGGCAAAGTGGAGCAGAGAGCTTAAACACTTGTTAGGCTTCTTAAAAGTTAATTCTCGTTTTATAGGCTACTGTATTGTTTGCGTGTATGCAACTGACAAGAGAAGAATGAGTATGTATGAGGCAACTTTATTTTATGATTAAACCTAGAAGGTCTTAGGAAACATTTTTTTTCGGAATGGGAAGAAAATAGCGAGTAAACTGGAATTTTTAACCATTTTTTATTAGCGGTACACATTACATTATAATAAAATGTTCGGCTTTAAGTTGCTTTAGAAACTGCGGAACCGTTGAAAGTATAATCTGAGCTGGGATTGGAAATGTGTTGTATTCTCCAGAAATGCGAAAGTAAGAGTGCATATAATGACTTTTTTGTCCAGGATAGTAATAGTATCGAGAGCCTTTTGTTTAGCAAAATATTGAGTGGGGTAGAGTTATAAACACAATAGTTTGTGGATGTCATGAACTAAACATAAAAATGTTTTTGTATCGATGATGGATTCGGGCATTGGAATCTGGAATGGAATACTCGTATAAAAGACTATAAGAGCTCAATGTAACTCAAACCTAACATTGTTGTCATTCTTACTGTCACAATAGATATTCTGATTGCCTAAGAAACGGGCGAAACGTGACAGATTAGCATTCTGCTAGACTTGACAGCACTAACGGGCACAATACGTTTATCCTCACTGACTGGATCTGGTTACTGATTCGGAGTAGAAAGTTCTGCTTGAGGTGAACATTGCAAATAATTTAGTGGAATTAGAAAGTAGAAACCAAAAACATTCCTCGCCAACAGTCTGCAAAATTCTGGATTGGCAAAAGATAATCCATTATTAGATTGAAATGTATGTAAATCCAGAAGTTTCTTAGCTGGAATTAATGAGTTAATGGATTCCAGTCAACTTTCAATTATAGAAGTAGCAGTCGATTCATGATGTTCGAATTGAAAAATAGACGAAATAAAATACACTCAACCCTAGTAAAAACACTGCAGGATAGTAAATAGTAAAGCATAGTCATAACCTTGTAAGTTGAAACCGCACCAGCCCTCAAATAATCAACAAGTAAGCCTTGTGTATACAATTACAAAGCCCGGGAGAATTCAAACAGTTTAAAGTTTACACTCGCTCGTCTCGCAGTAATAAAAAATGCATAATATCTAACCTCCATTTTTCATCCTCGTTTTTCGCTGTGATTTGGAATATTTCGTTTTTATCAGCTAAAAAGGATTTTCGCAATGATGATATTGTCAGGTGTGGCACGCCTCGTCAGGGAATAACATTGTAGGATATACGAGCTGG
>JAANSQ010001395.1:0-15368 GCA_036850885.1 Lepidocyrtinus dapeste
TTACATTAATTCGTTCATTTTTTAGAGTGGAGGAACTTTCAGCCGAAATGAATTTTTGGGGAATGAAAGTCCTCCAGGCGATATTATTCTTTTTGGGCTCAAAGTTCGAAACCCATAGGATATGTTTCAAGTGCATGTCGCATTTCTAAGCAAATTAGGTGCACCAGTACTTTTAGAAATTACTCACGTACGCTAAGTATGCATATGCAACAATTGTTTTCAAATCTGATTCTCTAACATGGAATCGGAGTCACTAAGAAGTGCAATTACATATGTCAA
Organism: Lepidocyrtinus dapeste; assembly: GCA_036850885.1. Lineage (NCBI taxonomy): Eukaryota > Metazoa > Arthropoda > Collembola > Entomobryomorpha > Entomobryidae > Lepidocyrtinus > Lepidocyrtinus dapeste. The sequence goes on from JAANSQ010001395.1 coordinate 280, forward strand.
AACAAAGACTTGGACAAAAGTTTTTTCAAAAAATCCATAAAGTCTCTTTATGGTTCCCAAGTTACGTTAAAACTTTTTACTGCACCTTGTTCTTATCTGTACTTTCCCTCAATAAATTTAGAAAAATGTGAAATTGGTTCTTGCAAATTTGTAATATTTCCATGAGCAAAAGACTGGTGAAACCATGTTTCCATCAAGTATGGCTAAATTTATGAATTGAATCTATTGCATGTAGCGTGGTACACTGCATGAAAAAGCCACCCTTACATTTTCATGTTCCATATGATGCTAAAATACTTGGGTATTAGTTTTAGAACAAAATGTGCAAACCTTTCCCAGTAACTTGAAAAACTAATGCATTTGATTGTAAAAATGCCAACCCAGGCCACGACATTGCTTTCGCTGAAAAACTATAATGCAAATTTCAAGTGAAGTAGCACACTAATGGAATGAAGAAAACACTTTGTTCGCTTGTACTTTCGCTGTAATCGCAGTGCTTTCCCAGATGTAAAAAATTGTAGTGTAAAAGTGCAGAAAAAAGAAGTTTTTTTTTGCCTTGCCGTTGCCACTTGGCTCCAGGTCTCCCCTTACTTCCTCAGTTGAATGATAATAAGCTATCACATATTTCATCCAAAGAGCAAAAAGAAATCTGATTTTTTTAACTGAGATATTTCTATTCGTTCCCATTGAGCTATTGCGTTAGAAGTAAGTACTTTTTGCCAAAAAAGCAGCAAATCCATTCTTTTCTCTCGGACCGAATAAGAAACTTTTTTTTGGGTTCGTGTTGCATAAAAAAATGTTGAGAACTAGTCTATTTTTATCGCTTAAATGGCATTTCAAGTGCGAGAATAAATACTATGATAAGTGCATCATGATAAATAATGGTGAGAAAGATGATGATACAGTGGTGGTAATGGTGGTGGCAAGTGTGCAGAAATGCAATACATCTCATCTTTTTGGATTCTTCCTTTGAATCCATTTATATCATCATCATTAGGAAAAGAGATGTTTGAAAGTTTTGCTATTTTTTAAAAGTGCGAGATCATAATAGCTGACGTGAACTAAACTACACGCTATTTATCATTCACGGGAGAGCACTAATGATTTTTTAAAACATTTATTACTTCATATTGTAGTTCCTTTGATGCATTTCGCAGTACAACTTTTAAAATATTCTGTCTAAATTAATGGAAATCAATGGATTGAAGTATGTTATTGATAGATGTACTATTATTGCTTGCTCATTGTGTAGCATTGAAACATTGTGCTTATGAAAGCTTCATTTTTATGAGCAATTTAGTTTTGCTTTCTCTGCTAGAAATAGTTATCCCGTGAACTCATTCTGTTGACGCATTTAACATGCACTTTCTCCATCAATTCTTGCAGAAGACGATGCAGATGAGCTGAATCTTCATGTGACCCGCTACCGGCCAGAAGAGTTGGACAAACTTGCCAAAACTACCAAGTTTACCCGGAAAGAGATCCAATTGATTTATAGGGGTTTTAAGCAGGTCAGTACACTCCCGCTACAGCGCGCAAGTTTTAAAAAGAGCAATATATTTTTAAAAGAGAAAATCCAGCTCAATGAGTAAATCGCATTTAATTCATTTTCTAGGAATGTCCAACTGGTCTCGTTGACGAAGATTCGTTTAAAGATATCTTTGCCCAGTTCTTTCCACAAGGGGGTGAGTATAAATTCTCAAAACGATTTTTACTACTGTTTAACGATTCCTAAAATACAGTCTATCTATTTCTTGTCTGTGAAACTTGTAGATGCTACTCAATATGCTCACTATGTCTTCAACACTCTTAATAAAAACTCATCGGGACAAATCAGTTTCGAGGTAAGCAATAAAAAACTTTGTAACATTTATCCATGTGTCAGTGATTTTGCAAAGTAATTACAATCGTAATTCCATCCGCTGTGACTTTTTTTGATAAAGTTGACGCCAACGTGTATGGAAAAACTTTATGAGCCAGACAGACGTAGACTAAACTGGCGATTAGAGAAAGGTCGCTGGAATTTCAATTTCCTCAATGCAGTTACTTTTAGTTAGAGCATTTCCCGAAGGAAATTACATTCGTCTGAAATACGATACGATATGCTCAGAGTTAAGTCATAGGCCTTGTACGTTTGTAATTTAAAATGAACTTATTTATCAGTACTCCATCACAAGGAAAAAATCGGAAAAGCTTTTTTCGGAGTGAAGTGAGATTCTTAATTTTTACAAAACCATATAGTACCTTCACATACATAGTTTTTCTTGTTCTGCTATAACCAAGCTATACGTTACGTACATATTTCATGTTGTATGATCAAATTATAAGATGATAGTATTGGTGCTCTACTTACGCTTACATGTCACTCCTTCCTCCATAAACCGTGGACTTACACAATTTTTATGGTAACATAAAACAAGAGTAAAAACAAGATTGGAGGAGTAGCGTTTTCCACTTTTACTTTCTCTCTGGAGCTGGTAACAAAATGATCTTTTTTTCCATTTTAAACGGGAAAATGAGATGGAGTAAGAGGATGGTTTTTTTTAACAAGATTGCTCTATAAATATTTACTGTCTATATTATTGGTTGGTTCTGTGTTGAGGGGGAAGCAGCAATAATCATAGAATATGAGCGAGAAATGTTGTTTGTTGATGGGCTAGGACTTCCTGGGTATTTTATCAAAAGTTTCAAGAGGGACTATTCAAGAGAAGCTGCAGTGGGTTTTTGGACTATACGACCTGAATCGAGATGGACAGATAACGAAGATTGAGATGCTGGACGTGGTCACATCAATCTATGAAATGTTGGGCCATCACACCGAACCACAGGTGGAGGAAAACTCGGCCAAGGAGCATGTCGAAAAGATATTTCATGTGAGTTCAGCTCAGTTCAGTTGAGTAGCTTAATTAAATCAAAAAAGAAATGAGTTTGTCTCGCTTACCCCCAAGTAAATTGTGCCCGCAATCAGCATTGGTACATGTTGGAAAGATGGTAAGCCTTTGGCTACGATTTGCTTACACTACCCGACAAGACACATAGAAAAGATAGAAAATATTTATTTGGATGAGATATTACAGTTTATGGTTAAAAAGATGAAGAGTGGCTTATTATTACATTCCGTTCCATCTTTTGATCCCGTCGATCGGGCCATCATGGAATACTGCAGGAAAACTGGAATAAAAAAAGACGCATCTAGATTCAACTCTGGTCTTTGGATGTTTATGAATATAGACATTTTTCAACTTTCACTTTCAAACGCTATGTAAAAACTCTTACGCTCGCATATTTTTACACGTTTGTGCTCTGATGTAGGGAACGTAGTATGGCATGTGTAGGTGATTTCTCTTTTGGTTAAAAAGCTTTTTTGGTGAATTCAATTGAATCAATTACTCCTTTCCCATTGGATGGTAGTAGTATAAAGTAAATGAAGAATGTCAATCATCCAGTCGATTTATTTGCAGCATTTTCTCCCCTATCATGGTTATCATGAGTGAAATAGGAAAGAAAGAATGCTTTGGTTGTGGGGAGTTGGAAAATATGGTATACTTTAGCTTTCTGAGACTGAAAGGTAGTTAATGGGAGGAGGATACTGAACTAATGAAAGAAATGATAAATTATCACTTTGCTTGAAGAAGAAGGAAGGAAACTTAACATCAAGCGCAGTGCTCTTTTCCTCTTTAGTATTACATCAAAGACTGATTTGGGTTGGGTGATAATGCATAATCTTCTTTCCGACTTTATTAACTTGATGACATAACAAGCATATGAGATAAGGAACGTCTTTCTCATTGTACCCCACTAATACGTTTTATGTGTGTCTTTCTTAATTTTCTAGCAAATCGATCTGAACCATGATGGCGTCGTCACGATTGACGAGCTAGTGGAATGGTGCTGCCGGGATGAGAGAATCCTCCAGTCTTTGGAGATGCTCGATACTGTGTTGTGATCTGGAAACGAGTCTATTTATCGGCATCCCGTAATTCCTTTCTTTTCTCTTTCTTTGTCTTTTCTCCTTTTGCGTGCTATCCCGCTCCAGTGACTAGCAACCGTCTCTTTGGGAAGAACTACAAACTTAAGAGCGTCTTTTACCGAAATTTGAAAGACGCCAGTATTAAAAAAATGGGTGGATGTGGATCATTTAGTGATGAGCGACATTTTTGACAATGATACTTATAAATACGGTATTGAAAATTACTCTATACATATAATATAATTAATGATATGGTATTAGTCACAGTTGAAAAACTGACTTGTTAGCTGTATACTAGAGAGCAACGGTAGCGCCGCCGGAGTATAACTACTTTTACATCTTCAAACAAAAAAATGATCGCATGGAGAAGGAAACAAAAGAAATCCTAATGAACCACACAGATATATTTTGAAGAGAACGTAATTATTTGAGCTATATAGTCAAACTAAAGCCTCAGATATTGTAGTTCTCAATGCATATTACCACCGTTACTAATGTATATGTACATATATATATTTACACATAATCTATTACTTACTCTAAATCCCCCCAAAACGTGGACCTTATATTTCCAGAGTATTACAAACTCTATGCCATAAAATGTCCTACAATTATTCCGCATTTGAGTACTTTTATCCAGCAAATTTCTTTTCTTTGCATTGCACTGTTCTTTAGAAGTAGGATAATTGCAAGGGCAAATGTTTGGATGAAAGCAAAGAAAAAGTTAATTTTTTATAGATTACTTTCCCTTCAGAAGAACTGCGTAGATTCCTTTTTAATGCTTTTCATGGAACATTTTATTTCCTAGATCAAATAGAATCCACGAAATTGAAGAAATCGACTTTATTTTATATTCTGTTCTGGCATTGCTCTTGTTGTTGAAAATTTTGACCCTATAATTCTCACAAAGCTAAATTATTCCCATATAATTTTATGTTAAAATCCCAATAAATTTTAGAAGAATTTATAGAATTGTATGCGACCTTTTTAAAAACTTTGGAAGTATACATAGATTGAATTTACATACTTATAAAAAATATATTGCGTATATTTACAAGTATTTGCCTACTAGGGCAGTTCAATGATATGGGTTATTATCTGCTTTGGCATTTATGGTAATACAGAGAAAATTTTAATTTCAAAAACATAACAGAATGATAATATGGTTTTTCATAAAATGTATCAAATAAAAATCAAGTGTAGAGCAATGATTGAATATAATTTTGGTAAAACCAATTTAGCAAAGTTTGAATCATAAGCCAAAAACGCTAATAAGCCATGACATTGAAGCAGCCCATGTTAGGCGAACGTGTTTTCCAATTTTATTCCAAGTGACGATATATATATGATGGATTTTGATTCCCTATGTCCTTAATAAAGGTGTTACTTATCTAAGCTACTCTGATTACGTAAGGAAACTACATTGAAGAAAAAAATGGATCAGCAAACGTGAATAAGACAAAAACTTAGTTGTGTAAAAAGTTTCGGATAATTTTTTCTCAAATTTAAAAGAAAAAGAATGTTTATTAACAGTAACCGTCATCTGTAAACTACGCAAATATTTCGAAACAAGAATCGTTTCTCATTATTTACTAATGTAGAATAATTGGCACTATTAAAAGTTTCACGGCTCTTCTCACCATTAGCTCTCAGTTAAAATGCACTAGCACAACATAAAAAATTGTTATTTTGGAATGTATGGATTTGCTTAGGATCAGGTTTTTTGCATCAAGATCGCCACATCAGCAACGGCATGGGAATATTACAGTAGTTTCAACTTCCAGTATTATTAATCACTTAATAGAATACTTATAAAGTTTATTATTAATACATGGGTCAAGTTGAGCCAATCTATATTTATTCACCTCACTTCCAAATCTTTTCAGCTGCGTGCCATTATATTGATGCGATATTATCTTCCTTTAAATAGAACAGGTTTATTCAGAAAAATAAAAAAAAATGTAAAAAAAAATAATGCATACTTTTGGATTTATTTATTAAATCATTTATTTACGAAACTTTTGCATTGCAAAACCAAATATTTTTAAAATAGACCAATTGCTTCACCAAATCTTGCTCGGTCTGCAAATGGTTCCGGAATGATTTTTGGATTGGCGTCAATTTTCAGGTATGGAATGTCAAATGCTAATGGACTCACTGGAGACAAGGTAACGTTCCGGAATGTTAGTCTTGGCCTGAAAAAGATGGTTTAAAATATGTATCAAGTTTACCTAAAAAAAGAAAGTTTCTAAACAATTCTTCAAAAACTTACTCGCCATATGCGAAATCCACCCAAAGTTTGACCAAACTCTGGGACATTTCATAGTCCCTGTGCGACTTGTGAATGTTTGACAACACTCCAAGATTAAATAACATTAGAATTTCGTCTCCATGGCAAACTCCCAAATTGTTCGCTGGCATCCTAGACAATCTGCTTCGAACCCAGTTGGATGTTAAAGAAATACCTATGTCCACTATAGGAGGAAGTTGTCCAGTCAGGAGGAGAAGATTGGAAAAGGAAAACTTTCCCCTGTAGTTATAATAGTACGCGTATACTGGGGCATATTTGGCATGCTCCTGGATAGAAATGTGGGTAGCGGTGCTGTACAGCCGATCAGTGAATAAATTAGTGAAGTTTTGGAATGCCCAGTGGAAATCAATTTGGGCGGGATTAGGACCAAAGTAATACTCTGTGATTCGCTTTGTTAAGTCGCGTTTCTCATTATCAAAGTAAGAGAGGAGCCTAGGGGCTGTGTCATACCAGTCATTTTCAATATCTGAGATCAGTTTGCGGTTCCGAATTATGCCTATGTACACAAGAAAAGTGAGAATACATACAGTGATTGACTTTGCATTTTATAAAAGCTTTCAAAGGCTTATTATTTACGAGCTGAGTAGATGAGTCCATCCTCAGCATTTACCCCAGTCAGCCAAGGAACCAGATTTTTTTCAGTTCCGTTTTTTAGCAACGTGAGGGGATCTTGAGACAAGAAAGTGTTGGCATCAATCACACGCTCAATAGAAGGTGCATAAATTGCCAAGGGATGAAGGAGCACAGTCTAATTTCCAATTAAATGAGTATTAAATAACGTATTTATGATTGTTTACATCCGTAGTAAATCATGCAATAAAACTTTACGGTGCATTGTACCCTATATTCCAATTGGGTCTGCACAATCTTCAGTGGATCTAAAGACTTCAGGCATTTGACCATTGCCGCAGTTTTATCCCAAGGACAACCAACTCGACTCGCTAGTCTATTAGCTTGTTCTCTGGGATGTTTCACGAAAGACCACACTTTAATTGCAGTACCACTTTGAGAAATTGCTCTATGGAAGAGACCACGTGACATCGGAGATAACATGTGATAATGGGTACTAGCTCCTCCGGCACTAGAGCCGAACAAAGTAACGCGGTTTGGATCGCCTCCAAAGCTTCTGATGTTCTCCTGTACCCATTTCAAAGCTAGCACTTGGTCTTTGAGTCCTTGATTACCCCTAAGGAAATGATCGGCAGTGTTTATAAACCCAAAAATTCCAACCCTGTAGTTAAAGCTGACGAGAACAATATCTTCGTCCATGAAATATTCAGCGCGGTAGAGATTTGATGAGCCGGACATAAAATAACCACCATGAATGAATACCATGACGGGAAGTAACCTTGGACCGACAGCCTCAAAAAAGTCACTCGTTTCTCGAATCTATACATGAAAATCAAATAAGAACGTTCATCATCTTAATCAAAACCAATTTTGACGATATTACTTTCAATACAATTAATGAAAATCGTACCACAGGTCGAAAGACATTGAGAAATAGGCAATTTTCACTGCCAACAATTTTTGAAGTGAAGAACTCTATTTGCAAACATTGACTTCCATAAGCCAAAGCATCTCTAATATCCGTCCATGGCTCTGGAGGTTGAGGTGCTTCAAATCTGAGCTCACCCGTTGGTGGCTTGGCATATGGAATTCCCAAGTACTCCATGTACACCCGTCCATTTCTACTTATTCCAGTTCTCCCTCGTATTCGACCAGAAGCCGTTTCAACTATCTTTGACACTCCTAAGAGATCAGTGTCTCTGTAAAAGTATGTCATTAAGGCTAAGGGAACGGCTAAAACTGCCCGTCTGATTATGGCCATGCTGCTCCTCTCGCTGAAATTGTCAAGTATTTTTAAAGCAAGTCACGAATTTCATTTCATACGAACATTTCAAAATGAAAGGGTTTAGCAAAAAACAACAATATAAAACTTTTAACCGCTTTAATATTTCTTACCATGATTATGTAGATGGTTGCTAAAGTAGAAATCGAAGGCTGAATTTTAACCCACTCTCGAGTGATTTATCGAACTGTAAGTACTTTTAAGACGTTTCTAGGAATTCCGAATGTTTACTTTTCCCCCTCATAATTATTATATCTAATCATTCTGAGCGTAACGTACCTATCTGTACTTAAAATTTTCTAAAATCTATGAATTTATTCTTTTTCTGATACGATACACCACTCGCGTAGGTTTATTTACGTCCGAGATGAGAATACACTGTTCATAAAGTTGTGAGTGACCTTGGTCTACCACAAATCCCAGTTTTATGCTACGTTGGTTTGCAATTTAGTCTCTAAAATAGTGCATGTGAAGGAAATCGACATCACGTTTAACAACCAAAACCTGTCCACAAAAAATTTCCATGTACGCAGAATCATTTGTGTGGTCAAAGCACACTTTGTATAGGGATGGGTATTTACACTCAAAATCCGTGACGTACTCAAAGTATTGGGATATACCGGAATGATTCAGTTGAAAACAACCCGTGAGGAGGATAATCTCTTGAGGCAGATGCTTGTTTGAGCGTTCACCTGTCCTCATGATCGTGATGAAGCCTGCTGGTGAAACTGCGGCACCTGGGATTAGTTCTTAATGTTTTTTTATCAAATTTTAACTCATTTTCTGACCTTTTGACGTAGCAAGCATTTCTGAAAAGGCATATTTCTCGTAGACAGTCAACACTTTGTTCAATCAGCCATGAAATTAACGACTATTCAATCTCTTCAAGACTTTACCCTCTTATCAACTGATAACTGCATGTTGAGGATCATCAACATATGTATCAATGCCACAATGCTGATATAACGAGTTAGCTAAACAAATTTCCATTTTCAATAAGAGATAATATTCCAATCATGACAATACATAATTGGCTAACAATCCTGGTACAAAAGCACGCACGACCTAACCTACGATGAGGAAAAAGCGGTGTTAAAAATTTTGAAGAATTAGAATAAAATGAGGAAGTAATCGAGCTATCGAATACACTGTACACTTGATTGTTAGCGTAATGACAATGATAGAATGTCAACGAATTAAAATACATATCACTATATCACTTCATATTGCTTTTTCTCACAGCAACAACAACTTTGTAGCTATGACAGTTCTTACAGTCGAGCTTTTTATGTACGTTTGATTTTTCAATTCGAAACTTTGTACTTTTGATATTTCTGTAATTGAAAACCAATGCAGTGCACAAATAATCGTAAGCAAATAAAAGGTGATGCTGATGTATGCATCTTACTCACACAGCACCTGCACATCCGCTTTCAATTCAATCACTGAAATGTGTAGCAGAATTGACAACGCTATAAGATTCTTTGAATTGTAGCTTATGTCACATTTTAAAATAAGCATATACAATGTACTTGACTCGCGTTTGGTTTGTAGTTTGACAACTTTTAAAAAAATCGTACACATTGCTACTATAGTACAAGGCTTGCAATTAGCAAAGCTTGGCAAAGCAAGAAAAGACGTTTGTAAAGTTTCCTATGATAAAAAAGTCTGTACATGAGACCAATGAAATTTTAAAAACACAACCGACATAGGTGTCAATGCAGCAACTGATTATTACACGGTTGAAGATAATGCGAAATAATTTCTCTCAATAAAATCACTATATCTCATTTCTGATCTTTTCAAACGGAGCAGCCTAAAACATCGAAAAAGGATACCTATTTTACGACCGCTCGCCACATGTTAATATTTCAAAACAGAATCAAATTTACCGGATGGTTGCGCATCTACCTAAATTTGAGTCATTATTAAAGGCAATAAACTCATGTTGGCCAGGCAGTAATACTATGCAAGCAAATTTATCAAAACTTTAAATATAGATATTAGCAGCTTCAGTAATTCATGGACCCAATCTCGTGTCATTCTCACAAAAGAAAATCTTCAGATGTTATCAAATATTTTTTTATGTTTCATAGTTGCATGAACTACAATTAAGTTATAATTACACGCTGTAGTTATCCCTGCATTAAAACTTACCTTACATAATTAGTCCGTTGTGAGTAACAATTTGAAATGTAGAGCACAAAAAATTAGAGGCGGACGAGTCATTAAATAATTTAACGTGATAAACGAAATAATAAGATTAATTTTAACATTTCGCAACAAAAATTAAAAGAAATTTAACCGTTAATTTTCTAGAATATGATAATTGATAGTCACAGTTATCAAAATTAGCACATTTTTAGCAAGCTTAAGAGCTAAACAAGCTAAGTTATTGTAGCTGTATGAATACAAAAGATGAATAGCTTGAAACAAGGGAACAGCTTAAAAAAATTGCCGTGTGTCATTTCCATTTTATGCCCTAACAACTACAAAACACGACACACTCAAAACAATAAATGTTCCTTCTTTAAGAATAAAACATCCGTCATGTAAAGTTTCATGCAGTACTCATATAAAACAAGGAAAACAAAAATGAATGAGGAACGAGGACCAACCCCAATTGAAGGAAACATGGAATATGGTTTTTTGGTTAAACAAAGCTACGCTGGCATTCAGATTTTTTAGACCCTAAATTTTGCTAAATTGTCATGCACCCCTGTCATCTTGCACGCATTGCACCTTTATTGTTTCAGTCACACCTTCGTAGGTAATTATGTAACTGGCAATTATTTATGGCTTATCACTGTCTCCCTCACTTGGCCATTTTCTTTATTAAGGAAGTCATTGTCTGTATTGGTGCTAATGCTAAATTTCAACCAATGTAAGACACTAATATGCTTCGTAGCTTGAAGGTTTTTCAAACAAAGCTGTTGAAAGCTATTAAAAAAGTAGCTGAAAATAGAATTTGAAAAAGTTAGAGCGTTTAAACTAAATTAAATGTTTAGGTTAAAACTTATCGGTGCCTATTGCTTCAGGGGCTGATTTGCATACAAGTTATATAGTTTATACTTGTGATTCCTAAGACTCATATACCAAATTTAAAATCAATCGGTTCACGAGTTCAAAATTTATGGTGCGTAGGGTCAGACAGGCAGACACATCAAAATCAATACTTAGCTTCGCGAGTGTAGCTACGTAATAAAAAGAATGAAAGACGAATCAATTCATATTATTCTAGTTTGGTCTCTAGGTTTAGCATTGGTCAATCTGCATAAATTCTAACGGGTTTGGAATTTGGGAGCAATATTACCCGGGATGAATACCCGTGAATGGCATGTTTCCAGTAAAACATGATTACGCCACCAAAATATTCTGATGTATTTTATTATGGAACCTGATGAAATGTGTAATGATCCATATCCCATAGACTAACGTAGGTTAAACTGCGCATCATGTTTATTTTATTGCTGAAAAATTTCTTAACATATCCTTCAAATGATAAGGATAAACTCATGTAAAACATAAAAACGAGAGTAAAAATGTTACCGATTTATTGGTCGATTAAAGGAAACAATTAAAGAAACATAATCTGGCATTAGCAAAAGAGAAAACGTCATGAGCTGAAAGCGATTAGCCAGTTAAAGGTTTGACAGTACAATTGCCTTCGATGGGCTTCTGTAAACGGTGGGATTGAGTAATCTTTCTTAGAAAATAAAAGATTTTTTATTATCTTTTGTTTTCAGAGGTTATGACCGTATTATAATGGGTGTTTTATAATACCATTGAAAACGAGCATAATTTTTGATGACAGGACGTATGCAAAGATCGTCAACATTCTTTTTCAAATTAGTGTTTTAGCAATAAAACTACTTAATGACTTGTGGGATCCGGTGATTTAGATTGTTGTAAAAAATTTTGGTTGACATTACATCAGCCATTTACATTTCACGGAGTATGGTTTACTTGTGCCTAAAAATATTATCATGAAGTACCAGGTCCTTCTCAGCCTTCTTCTTCTTTTCCAAGGGCACCAAGTCATCGCAAGCAATATGGTACCGTTCTTCTACCCAAAGGAAGATTTTGGGTCAGTCAGAATATCTGAAGGATTCAAGAGCTTTGGAAAGCCTGTGTACAAGTTCACAGGGATAGATAAAGATGGTGACGCTCTTACGTTTTCTTTGAGGGAAATACGACCTCAAGGACATAATACCTTTCGCTTAGAAAGAGTTTCCAACACTGAGAGTAATCTCATGCTAAACCATGTCCTTGATCGGGAAACTATTCCGGATTTCCTGTACGAGGTCGATTTAACAGATGGAAAGTCTGCAAGAGCTGTCGTACAGAATTTTATGATAATAGTGGAGGATGAGAACGATAGTAAGATGAACGTTCATTTTTTTAGTAATATGAGTGTGTAAGATGATATGGTAATACAGGTCTTCTAAAAATACACATAATTTGTATTCTTACAGATAGCCCCGTTTTCAAACCGTACAACTCAACAATTATCATCCCAGAGAGAAATTCGGTGCCACAGGTCATTACAACGATAATCGCAGAAGATGTTGACGAAGGCCCCAACGGAGTGGTTATTTACTCCCTGGAAACTGATGCAGATGACAAGAAAACGTTTAATGTTACCTTGGGTCCAAATCGGGAGGCTTTGATTTTTGCTCTTAAAACATTCGATTTTGAGAAAAAATCCAAGTATAACATACGCGTAATTGCTCAAGACAGTCCTTTGGATAATAAAAGGAAGACTGCGAAGGCGGAACTAACAATACGTGTTTCAGATTGGATAGACAACGGGCCTAGTTTTGTGAGCATTAAGAACTTCACTCGAATTAGAGAAGACGTCTCCTTGAATACTGAAGTATGTCAAGTAATTGCTGTGGACTCTGATCCTACTGAAGGACTAACGTACAAGTTATTAAATGAGAATGATAAGTTCACCATTGATTCCAACACGGGTGTGGTAAAAACGAAAATGAAGTACAATTATGAGCCAGCTTCTATTCACGGGAACTACACGCTGAGAATCAGAGCATCGGAAACGGCAGTTCGTAAGAAAAGATTTCCCAAGCCTGATGAAGTTCTAAAAACTTTTGTGGAAACCAGCGTTGTGGTCGAAGTGCTTAACGTTGACGAACCACCAAAATTCAAAAATGCAACGTATTTAGGCTCAGTACCGGAAAATAGTCCCAGAGGTTATCCCATCCAGCTATTTAGTGGATATCAAGCGGAGGTTATTGATAACGACTTGGTAAGCTTGACCTTGACTTTGGTTTGGACTTTAAATAGATTTTAGAGACTTTGTTTTACAGAGAGGAAAAGAAGTAGTAACCATGAGCATTGACGGAGAAGGAGGTACTTTTGATGTCTTCCCAAGCAAAAGTTACTCTCCATTCATGTTCCAAATTGTGGTCAAGGATCCTCTTCGCTTAGACTACGAGAGATTAAAAGGTTAAGAATCCATTATAAACTAAGCCTTTAGAAATTATCCTATTTTTACTAATTTACCTTTAATCCTCAATAGTTTTTATTGAAATGTGAGACATTTTGTCTCTTTGTCAATTTTTTATTGTCTTTTTCTTAATGTATCCAACCCCAACTATGGTGAATGCCCCCCAAAAAAATAATAAATTTCTTTATTTAGAAATTATGTTTCACCTGATAGCTACTGACACTTCTGGAAACCGAACTGTACTTATGTGTTCTGTCTTCATAAATGATACGAACGACAATATGCCAGGTAGTTTTCAACAGTTCAAGATTGTTTTCATGATTAATTTCAATTTATGAAATAAATTGTCTTTGATGTGTTTAAGTATTTGAGAAAAGTACATACCAAATAAAAATCCCAGAAAATCCTCCCGTCGGACGACAAATTGTTCAACTAAAGGTCACTGACTTGGATTCAGGAGCTTATGGAACAAAAGGGTTAAAATATTCAATTATGCCAGGACCTGGATCCAACGAGTAATAAAAATCAAGTAAACAAAGTTTTCATATGAAGTGGTAAGTGATTATTTGTCTTTTTTCAGACTAGAAATAAATCAGACATCAGGGCAAATCGTGGTAGTTGCGCCTGATATAAACTTTACCACGGTATTTGATCGAGAAATACATTCCCAGGTTTACGTACAGGTAGAAGCATGCGACAATCTCGGGAGCTATCCAAGGTATCCTTAACGTAACTCGTGTGGACTAAGCTAGTTGTAAGTACATGCAAAATAGAAGAATTTGACTTTGACTTTGAACCACAGGAATTGCATAACAGGATCTGTGATTATTGAACTGGAGGACGAGAATGATAATGCTCCAGAATTTCTCCAAACTTATTACGAGACGAGCTTGTTCGAGAGCCCAAGGAATGAGTTGATTCCATTGAGAATATTAATCGATGATGCAGATCAGCCTGGGACGCCAAACAGTGACATTCGATTCTCTACCGTTGCTACGTACTCTAAAAATAAGATTATTTTAACGGTGGACTCCAATTCAAGTTTTATTCGAGCATCCGAGAGTTTTGACTTTGAAAAGTTAAACACGGCGTTACCAAACCTCACTTCTCTGTCACCGAGTGGAGTCATGAGTATCACATTAAACTATACAATTCAGGCATTTGACCTAGGCACGCCTAAATTATCAAGCTATGCAAATCTTTCATTAATAATCATGGATACTAACGACTGCGAGCCAAAATTTTCCAAAAATTATTTCGAACTCGTAATACCGGAAAACGTTGAAGGGGGTCTTGACATTCTTCAGGTCCATGCGACTGATGAGGATATTACTCCAATTTTCAGCAAAGTCACCTATAAATTTGTAACGGGAGAATTAGAGCTACAAAGTATATTTTGCCTTGATCCAGAAACTGGAGTCCTGTCTATTCCTATTGGAAATAAGCTAGATTCTGGTTCCCGGCCAAACTACATTTTTGAGATTGAAGC
>JAANSQ010001396.1:0-15367 GCA_036850885.1 Lepidocyrtinus dapeste
ATATACACATTTGATTTGAAAAAATGGTGGAAAATATTTTTCACTCTGACTTCCAAATTTAGACTGCAACCAACCCCAAAGGAATCTAAGAACATGGAGCCATGGAGGAATCAAGGAATGATGATGTCGCATATATTAAAATTAGAAAAAACAGGGGCAAAAAGTTGATGAAGACAAACGCCAGGGGTACATTGTCAATAGAGCGTGAAGTCAGAATCGTTGAATCCAGGAAAAAAGTATAAAGACAAAGACTCTTCCAGTTTTATGATTTTGGAGGGGTTGATGATCTTGTGAACTTCCTTAAGTACGAATCCTTCTAAAATTTTTGTGAGAGACTTTGTACAGGAAGTAAAAATGCTCCGACAAATATTTTACGGGATGAAAGTTAAAAGTTCAAATGAGCTGGAGCTACGTACAATAATTTTTTTTGGAGGGCAGAAAAAAAAATCACTGTTCTTTGAAGCATGTATAATGCAAGCATTTTTTTTTCTTTGGCTGGATGGATGAGCTTGATTACGTATTAATTTATCCTTGGAGCCTCCGGAGTATCCTCTTTATAGAATAATCAGACGGAATATCATCATCATAGCTGCATAAAACAAACTATTTTGTAAGACTGTTTTAATTTTTGAATTAATGAAAATTAAAGTAGTAAAAATACAAGCAGGAAATGAGCTCAATGAAAAAGCAAAGATAAAATCTGCTTCACAGTCCACTCTCCAGAGTTATAACCTTTTGATAATTTGTTTTGGAGATGATGACATTGTTTGAGTCCTTCACGGAATCATCCCCTTCTCACGTGTTTTTCCCTATAAAATTTACAGAATCTGCTACATCTCAGAGGAAAAGTTAAATGACCTCATTTTTTGGTGACCGAGATAACGCAAAAATGTACTTCTGAGAACAAACCATCAACATCTCCACATCTAAGAAAAGATTCTTAACCTTCGGTTTTAAAGAAACAATATTTTTTGGAATAACTTTCGCTTCTTAAAAATCCCATACAGGATGAACTAAGCAGAGAGAGGAACGTGCCGAGCTAAAATATATGCTTCCCATCTTTATTGCGTAATGTGAGCTGTCAAGTTTATCATAATTTTGTAATTTTAAATTGCGAATTATGAAAATTTAGCACTGACTGGTGGTCCTTGATTTGTCTCCTGTGATGGGACTCCGGCACTCATTAAAACCTCCAAGTTTATGTATTTCTCAAGACTTTGACTATGACCTCGTTTGTAATGTCGACGACACTGACAAACACAAAAACCGCTGTGATCTTGAAGGCTATGTTACACTTCCTCAATACGTGCACCTCACATCGCTACGCTCACATTTTCCAAGTCGGTGGAAAACATTGATAAAAAAAATCTCATTCTCCGAAGCATGTGATACAGCTGCATTCTATCTGGGGCAATGCGAGCATATCTATTATATACACATCACAGAAGCATACAAAATCTTCCAGTTTACGTAACAGACTTAGAGCAGGTACATCAGCTATAAAGTCTAGAAAGTGAAAGACTCAACAAAAGTGTATTTTTACACTGCTCCTACATTCCAAAAGCTCCTAAGCTTCACAAAAGGGTAGCTTTCTGAGGTTGGGGGTTAACCGCAACCAAAATACACAGTTGAAAATACATCCATCCTTTACTAAAATACACTACACTAAACTTTTTCTCAAAGTATCACATTGTTCCTAAACCTAATCCAGAAGCTAAACCATATAAAAACGTCTTCTTAAATGTCTGTCTCTCAGCCCAAATTGACAGTGGGGCTGTGTTAAATGCCTTTTTCCTTCACTGGCTGAACAAATGCAAATGCACCAACGTGTTTAGTCCTTGCGGTCAGGAAACAATGCCGGTCTACATGACCATAAAATGATAACTAGCTAAAAACCAAAACCAATACACTAATTACTGCAATTTAAAGAAAACCTAGGATTATCACAGTTAATCCTGCAATATTTTTTCTGTTGGTCTTCGCATGGCATTGATTCGATACAAAGTTTCAGCAGAAATTTGGCACAGGCACAAGTGTAATCAGCCCTACATTTTTTTCTGCGTCGCATACACAACATCCAATCCAGTAAACTGCATAAAAATCCTTTGATACTTCCCTTCGTAAAAAGACTCACGCGAGATGTGTAGTATTTTTACAGGATAACCCACATTTTCTCTCTTTGTGCAAAAATGAAAATTTTGTTTACTCCACCGATGATCTGCTTAGCCACCTATGCACTCCTCAGTCAGATTTCATACTGGCTGTGGTTTTCCGAGGATGGAACTTTTAAAAAAAGATTTTCGCCGAGAGAGAAGACCGACTTAACTGAATTTCTTTTTTTACTTACGTACCATAACAAATTACTCTTCAAGGAGCCGAACTAGCCACTTAGTTTTACAAAATAGACTTGTTGAATCTCTTCATCTTGGGATCATGATTACAATGCTGATACGATATGATTGTAAGTAAACTTGTAATAGAGATGAACAATAAACAACCGAAAATCGCAAATGGGAAAAAAGTGTAGCACCTTGATTACCCTCTTCTATTGTTACATTAAGACCGAACCGAAGAAAAAAGATTCGCGAGTGAGACTGAGCACAGAATGTGCATTAAACAATCCCTTTTCAAGTAGGAATGTAATGTAATTGAATGCTTGCTTCAGTGCATGCATCATGCTGCATCCTGCATGTTTATACGTACGTGCGAGCTCGTATATAGTATCTACAGTTTTTAAAAATATCTTTAAACTTATGTATCTCGATGCGTATAGTGGTTGAGCTTGTGTGAATACCATTTTCGCAATGCATTTTTCGCACTATCTCTCTGGCTAGAGAGAGAGTCAACTCTCATTTAAAACTAGAGACTACTAACTTAACTGGTCTTTTTCCCAATTGTGGAAGCGCTGTGCAGGCATAGCTGCCGTGCTGCGCTGCTTTAACAATCTCATCCTTGCTCATCACCAAAGCTAATCTCTGAATGCAAATAAACCTGCAAAAGTGAAAAATGCAGTTCCAAAAGCTAATCCAATCTACTCTAGAAAATATAAGTTTAGAGTTTAAAGAGCTTAAAGTGTTCGAAAGGCTAAGCATTGAACGGTTGTCACAAAACGCGTATACTTTCAATTAAGTATTGTTAGCCTAGCTCAAATTAAAAACTTATATGACGCGTAATGAATTATGCATTGCGAATGTGTGTCTTCTTCAGAATCTGTCTAGTTTAGGATGTTTGGGAAAGCGCTCTCAATCACGAGAGAAACCTGCTTACGACATGGATTAAAAAACGGTCAAAGGATGATCATGATGTTGTTGATCCACAGAGACCAAAAAGTTGTCCAAGATAAATGAAACAAGCTCTTGGACAATCATGCAGAAGTAAATGCATCATCGTCACTGAACCGGCCAAAACATTTTCTGAGATTTAAGCCATCTCATCAAAACTCTTTTGGTCTTAGGCTCTGTTTCTGGTGTGGCATATCTAGACTTTAAATTTGACTTGACCGTGTACGAAAAAAATTGCTTAAAGTTGCAAATTTTTCTCTCCTTGCTTACACTCTGTGCGAATAGATAACTGGCCATAAAAAAGGAAATAATGTCATTACATTGCATTTATTATATGTTTGATATGTCATATTAAATGAATATGTGTGTCTTCTCGGGCATATACTCAAATGGATTATTTGGACTGTTTTTGGATAAGGACATGCATCCTGATGCAGTTCAAGAGTTTGTTGTCGTCTGTGTTTGTAATGATGATGAGGATGTCGTCCAATAAAAGGCAACCCAAACGAAACCAGATTTTGTACGCTAACATGACACAAAGCATATCGTATACCTAAAGTGAAGACTCTACTAGAAAACAAGAGATTAGATTAGAGCTCCCTACCAACTTATATAGTTTTGCAGACCTGTTTAATGAGGAGTTAAAACTGTAAAAGTCCAAGATAGTCATTTTTTCATATTAAGCATTGTCACTCAACTGATAGATACACCTTGTCCCCTAGCAAGAAACATTCTTTTTTGATTTATTTCAATTCTCTACTTTCTACAACTTTGTATGCAATTTTTTTCTTTCTTTCACGTTATGTAAAGTGAGTGACAAGATTTTACAAGAATGCAATATTGTATGATTGTATGATGCAAATGCTACATTCGCACCTCTACTCTAACTGATAGGGAACAAGAATGAACAACCTTTCGCGAAAAAAGGAAACGAGTGTCAAGAGT
The DNA here is from genome assembly GCA_036850885.1 of Lepidocyrtinus dapeste. Taxonomy (NCBI): domain Eukaryota; kingdom Metazoa; phylum Arthropoda; class Collembola; order Entomobryomorpha; family Entomobryidae; genus Lepidocyrtinus; species Lepidocyrtinus dapeste. The sequence continues at coordinate 4,227 of JAANSQ010001396.1, forward strand.
ATAATATAAAATCTTACTTTTCATCAGGAGAGTTTCAAACTTTATGCATCTCTAATCTCTTCAATCCGAATAATCTATTGTTTCTCTAGAGTAATAAAACAAAAGTTGAAACTTGATCAGAAAATAATTGTTGACTTGTCCTCTCCTCTTAGACATTGCTGGAGTACTGGGCAGTAAAAAATAATTATTTTGGTTCTAGACTAGAGAACGTCTTCTCCTTGTAATTACGTACTTAGATAATTTAATGGGTTTTAATCTTCTAGTTCTGGTTCTAGACCTAGGTTTACCCGATGGTTCGGCTTGGCTTGACTTTGCAAAAAAAATGTTGACGATTTGAGGATTTTAGGATTAGCTTTTCTCAGACGGTTCACTTTCAGCTACATTTTTAATGAGGAAAGAGAATAAAAAGAGGTTGATTACAGAAAAAAGAGACAAAATAAAGTACACATTTAAATGGAATTGTGCAACGCCACCAACACCGCCAGCCTATCCCAATACGTTGTCTGTACAAACTGCGTGTTTACAAAGATAGATTGTAGATAAAAAGGAGTGGAAGCGGGACAACATACCATTTACCATTTTTGCTTTCGCGGAAGGTTAAATGAGAATGAAAAATGCACCAAAAAAGAAATAAAATTTGATATGCATTATTTAAGAGTAAAATGCATCTTATCTTGCCTTCCCTACCTGTTGGGATTAAGTTTCTGTACTAACAGCCATTACTTATCGTTCCCAAAAAAATTGTTGCCACTTAAGTCAAATCAATTCACATTCAAGTCCATCAAAGAATCAACTCAATTTGCATAAGTATCTCTAACTCGCCCATCCAAATTTTCGCATCGATATTTTACCCATATGCTTTTAAGAAAAAAAACTCGTACCATAATTACTTTCGAAAATGTATTTTATACAAGTGTCACTTCTCTCTCCAAATGGTTTTTGTGTATAGATTCTTGTTTACCATTTTGAAATGTTAAAATGGTTAATCTCTTTGCGAAAAAGTGTTTATGGGTGGGTGGGTGGATATAATATCTGTATTATGCTTATTCGGTTTCGGCCGGCTTAGTCGGTCCGTCCGTAAGGCCAAGTTTTACAGAAACACCATTTTTTATGTAGATGTGATGGAGGTTAGCAATCCATAATAAGATGAGGTCACTCTCATAGGTACAAGTTCAAGTTTAAATGGCTCTTCATCATCATTTGAGAATAAAAGATCTTTTGTAAATATTAAATTACTTTGGTAAAGGAAACTTTTACAAAAAGATCATTTGTCATGAGCAAAGTATTATGAAAAAAGAATTTTATGATTCACTAAAAGCAGATGTAAAGATGCTTGATAATATTTATATGCATGTATTCACTCTCTGACTAGGTCTGAGACCTTGAGACTCTACAGATATAACTACTCTGACGATGTCCAAAATGTACAACTTTTCGAATTGCACTTTGCCTCCGCATCTACATATCATATCACTTCGAAATGTGAGCTAGGCTGGTTACGTGGTTATTGCCTAAAAAATGATAAATATTTATTCAAGCTAATTCATGTAATGGAGCCTTTCATTAGAATTGCAAGGTTAATTTCACTAAGCCTAAGCAACAAACACTACTTCATTTTCTATAAATCCTAAGACTATTTCCATTCAAGTGTCATCGTAACCATGTAAATTATGCTGGTGTGTGGTCATCAATTTAGTGTAAAAACCAATCCTAGAGTCTTCCCCACTCTAGTGAATTATGTGTGTGAAGCGTATGGGCTGGTTCGCTGGTTGTAAACTTTTTCAGTAAACATGCAAACGTGAAATATTGGCCACGCGTAAAAAAAGTGCGTATACACTTCCAATTTATAAATTATAATTCATTTGTAATTTCCTCTCTGAAAATAAATTCCCTTGTCAGATAATCATTTTTCACATGTTTTCCTCAAAAAGGCTTAAGGTCTTTGCTGAATGCATCAATGTGACAAACATAAACAGTAAATAATTATTTAGATAAGGTATCATATCATCACAGTTGCAAGGTCATCGGAACGTGTGTGCGCATGTTGCGTCCCATTTTGATTTTACGATAGGAAGGATTTATTCCGTGGAAGAAAATTAACTTTCATCTAATTCATAGTCAATGAAGTAGCTCACGTTATAATTGTATTATGCATAGGATGCAAATTAGAAAACGTTTTACTCCCATCATACCCTCCCAGGTGAAGGGAGCACACGTGGTATGAAGTATTATGCAACTTATCATTTAGCATATTACACCACGTGCTCTCCAGAGAACTACAGAAATTTATTTAATTCTGTAGTTTAGTCTTAAGCAAATATCGTCCACCTTGATAACCATCATTGTGCAGTACACAAGTGCAATTAATTATTTATTACTCTCCCATGCAGCTTGATGCAATTATGAGATGTAAATGAGAGGGAAATGAGGATGATTTCGCTTCCTTGACTTTTTACAGCCCAAGCTATTCTTCAATTTACTATCTTAATGTCCATTAGGTACAAATATTTATAACACCAAATGAATTAGAACAGTGAAGACTACAGTTAGACAAAGGCTATATTTTTTGATAGTGCGTAAGTCAAATGGCGAGAAGGTTGCCAGAGACAAGAGTGAGAACAAACTATAAGGATGTTTAATTGTTCACACTAATTACTAAAAACAGCTTGACCACTACATAAAGCCGAAATGTTTAGTGAGTATGCAGACCACTAAAATGGCACATTAAACTGATTCGAGGTCAACGCATCAATTGTAATCGTACAACACATAATATCTCTCGTTATCTTACAGAGTGTAGAATAACGCACGCAGAATAATCATCACTGTTGTAATGAGCTGTATTGCCGCATTCCTTAAAACTCTCACCTTGTTTAGTAAGCTTAAGGGTCTTAAAGAGTGAACTTAATATCGACAAATTCGCACGCTCATATTCTCACACAAAACCATATTCTCATCCAGCATTTGTTTATGTTTAGATTTTACAAAGTGGTTAACTTCCGACTTAAAAATTTAAAAATCTTATACCTAAAGTAAATGGCTTAGTTACATCAATCGTAAAACCAGCCCAGCCAAACAATGGAAAGGGCATGGGAAACAAATTGTGTGTAGAAATGTGTACAGAAATTTTGGAAAAAATTTGACAAGCTTAGGCACCCACACAACTCTACAAGCTAATTCATTTTTTCGCATTGGTTCAATGCATATGAGAACAACACCTGCCGGGTGGCTTGCACTTGCCACTTAATTAAAGCCTACTATTTGCCTATCTCTGTAGTCCAATGTAGTAACTAACTTTTTTCGGAAAAATTTCTCCCTTCTAGAATTTATTCTTTAGGAATTTTAAAAATATATGCTCGTGCTCTAATCACGTCTCACCGAAGACTACGTGTCATGTATAGTAAATCCCACCGGACAATGTTCCCAATTGCTTAAAGTTTGCGTAAGACTTAAGGATGTAGTTTCGCGAGAAATAATTGGCGAAACGTGAAAATGATGGTTGGTCAAGAAACTACATAAGAAACCGATTATCTCCACTTTTTCAGAGTATTTTTTGATGTCAAGTTTAGGAAAAAAATGGAAAATTATTTATAACACGAGATGTTCAATCAGTAGGTAAAAAATTGTGATTTTTTAATCGAGCGTACGCAAAAGTTTAATAACATCATTAAACCTAAAGTGATTTTTAACACGCAGTAAGCAGTAAGCCTAAGGAAGGAAGAGCTTATAGAATGGCAACGAACTATAGATTTAGTAAAAACCTTTCTCATTACAGTTATATGATCATTCGTATCGAACGTGGTCAAAGCTCTGTAAAGTTAAATGAAAACATTAAAGTTTTTTTCTGCTCCTCCTGGTATTTGTAGTTGTAGACGGTATCATCCTAGGAATCTTAAATTTTTCAAAACAGTACAATTTTGTTTAAGTTTAAGAAACTTGCCATTATCCGTTGAATGATCTCTTAGGGAGCGAAAGCGCCAGTGTTGACGTCGTAGGTGTGGTAAAAAACGAAAGAAAAAAAGAACAGCCGGTAAAACTTCAAGACTTGGTGGTACTAAGCCACTTCTTCACCGTACTTTTTTATCGCCGTAATCATCGTCTCTTTTTGTGAATACATAATCTGATTATGGTCTCTCTCCCAACCCTTTATTGTCACAGCATGTTTTTCATGAGGTTCGAATTGAGAATAACGAAAAACAAAACGAAAAAGAGAACATCATGGTCAACTCTATTGCATTCGCTTCCAGCCAAACTCTGTCATTTTGTGAGCAACCTTCAGCTACTCAGATGGCCAAAGAGCATTTGCATGGATAAACATTACATTAACTAGACACATAAAGCCTTTTCTAAAAACAAGGTTTACATTTCATTCTCTTCGTAGAAAATCTTTTAGAGTTTACGGTTGGGCTCATCAAAAAATTATAATAGAGCAAAGTTGATTACCATACGTATAATCTAATGTTATGGAATATGCAGAAAAAAAACTGCCACGGGCTATACATTTCTCATCAGCTAGGCTAATGTAGCCTTTCAGGGAGTTAATGATTATAATAACTCACCAAGTGATTATGATAAGGCCAAGATATCCTTAAAGAAACAATATAGTCTAAATTGCGTAAAAAAATTAATTTGCCAAAGGAATACATAGCCAATTCGCATGCCACCAGCACACAGATGGGATCTAAATTGATATTGTATGCCACCATGTCGAGGAAAAATGCATCGACAGGTAAAAATATTTAGTGCCTAAATGGCTCGTATATTCTGCGAGCAAAACAGGAATTGCACTGCTGCATAGTCTAGTCGAGTTTAGTACCTTGAGGAAGGTTGTTTTGCAAATAGTCTAGGAGGAAGAAAAAGGTGAAAATTTTTTAAATTTCTGATGCACTCTTGCATTTTCATGCCGAAAGTGATATATTTGATGAGCTTGAAAAAATTACCACCTAAGCAATATGCATTCGAGGTGTGTAGTGTTACACACCTTCCTTGTCATTTTTTTCCTCTAGTCCAAAACGCTCGAATACTTGAAACGAGTTACATTAAAGCTTTATATGGAGAGCTATTGTCCTGATTTTGATAAAAATGAATGTACTCAAAAAACTCTAAAAATTTTTTCACAATTTAGTTGCATTTCTGTATACACACGTACTAAGGTGCAAGCTGCAGTTTGCAGTTTTATTGGAATTTCAGGTTTCTCTTGACTTAGGTAAGTAACAAAGAAAAATGTTATCGTGGATTAATGAACCACGCCAAGATCCATTTTTTAAACTTTTACCTTAATGCGATCTGAGTTATCATTATTGTAATGTAAATGTGACATCAATTGCTAAACAATGCTCCAACGAGACTACACGTAATCCCAACAGGGCCACAAGCTAACCCAACCAGAAGCAAATTTTATTCTGCTATTATTAGCTTTGGGAAGACAAGTTTTTTTATGGACTGTAGCATATCATGAGGCGACACAATGCACACCTCACAAAACCACCAGGGATGGCAAAGAATACACTGATTTGCATATGAGTACTGACCCTGAAGAAGATAACGACAGGATAATTCGTTACATAAAAAATCCCTAGGCTTTGGTGACAATTGTGTATAAATACGTTATTTTTATGCTGAAAGAAAACTTGTTCAGAGAACAAACGCTATCTTAATTTCTTCCCTTCGTAATAATGTCTTGATCATGAAAATGAAGGCGATTGAATACAAAATGAGCTGAATCAATTGGATCGATTGGATCAATTCCCGATTTGAAATTTAGTGTACAGATCAAGCCTCTACATCTCTACTTTTGGTCTTGTTCGCTTTATAATTCGTTGTAACAGGAACACGGAAAGAAAACTGTAACAAGTAGAATAAAATATGTGTTTCTTTGTATCTTTGTTTGTTTAGATGGACTCTGTCTCCTGCTCACGTACACCACTGCCCCATCATGAATATTAATTATGAAATTGTCAAACACGAAATGGACACATTGTTGCTCCTGAGATGAAAAGAGTGACAACTGCTACATGTATCAAACATATACGACAGACCTATCAAAATAATCATAATTTTTCTTCATGATTTTTTCCCCCACTAAAATGCAGTCTAGATGCAGTAACAACCTAAACCCAGAAGGAGACAATTTTTAAGTGGAGTGAATGGGTGCATCTCTTTAGAAAGTGTATATTTTTCAATGCATGATCAACTAAACCATAAAAATTAAGATTGCTCACATTTAGATACCTATTTCATTTTTTAAGCTACTTCAACATCCCAGCGTATTTCTCATTTGCTCTTCATTACGATAACAATTTGTCTGAGACTGATTAGACCAAGCCATGCCCTACACAATTTTTCAAGATAACCTAATGTCTCCTCCGTCCCTACGTGCTTACGATTAGAGTCGCAAATGCACCCATTTCAGATTAACAAAATGAGGAAAACACCAAGAAAAAATGCATCCTTCGTATTTTTTACGCTTACATTGTAAATTGTATTCGTCTCGTGTCTTTAAACTTATGTATATTGACTTTACGTTTGAACTTCTTATCCAACGTCTGGAATGGAAAGGAGATCATCTTGAAACAAGTAGGCAACCCATTTTGATTAGTGAACCTCGGCATGAAGATGAACCCTCTCTCTCTTTACGAAAAAAAATTAATGTCCTGAATACAAAATACAAATAGAGTTTGTACTTGTATTTTCATTGTGTCAGTTGGGATCGTTTGGAGTTTGGATGGAACGGTAAAAAAAATTATTATCGAGACAGTAAAAAATTATTATACATAATTTTGATGGTGATGGTATCAATTCAGTAGAGGCTCACCTCATGCGTATGCACTGAACTGTCAAGTCTTTTAAAGTTTACAAACAATATCCTCCAAACTCGAAACCTTTCAGGATTTGAGTGGATCATCCAAATCCAATCGTACTCCACTTGAGCTAAACCATCGAAATGCGTGATGTAAGGAAACCACACGAAATGAGTAACTGTTATTGTTACAAATTATATTTTCTAAACTGATCTCAATATCCAGGTTTAGGCCTACCGCATCGAAAAGGGCGATGATACTTTAAACCTTTTTTACTCAATTAACCATAGAAAATCCCTTTTCAATTTGGAGCTCAAACTCACGGACAATCTTCGATTTACATCGGTTCATTGCCAACAAACCCATTTATTTTTATAATTGTTTGTTTTCTTTCATAAAAGGAGAATCACACACCACAATACACATTGCGGTTGGTCTTGTTCTGTACGTCAGTCACTAAAGTCTGATTTAAAATTAGTTATGCATCTTTAGCAGTAGCAATTTTAGTAAAAGTTCAAAATTGACGGGACCTTTCAATACCTAATCTCATTTGGAATGACTTCCTATACATCATAAATCATTGTCTAGTTTCAAAATGCAAACTGGCTATTATCTAATGTCCACCTTTAGTATACTCATGACATTAATAAATGACCAATTGTTAATATGAAGGAAGCAGTTGGAGTAAAAATTCAGGTCAAGACTCAAGTCCAGTCCAATATGGTAATTAGCTTGCTTGACTACCCTAAATGAAAATTAATTTATGGATTAAATAATTCATTAGGCTATACAAAATAGTGTACACTTAAGCAATAAATAATCTCTAGGAAGACTTCCACCTCAGCTTCGTATCAATTAAGGTAAATTCAAAAAGTAGAAGAAACATTAATCACCGGGTGCTCCTCCGTTCTTTCGCACCAACACCATTTTTTTACATAACCACGCATATGTATCAGGATGATGATCAGGAGAAGGAAAAAACCACAAGTTTTTTTTTCTTAAACGAACTGTAAGATGTACCCTTTGAAATGATGAGTTCGATAAAGAAACAAGTTCATGTAAATAAAACACCTCGAATGAATGGTTCCATGACTAATGCTCGGGATGCAGTTTAATCAGATATGAATCGGCTCCAGCTAAGCTTACTTACAAACCGAGACCATATATTGAAGATATTCTAAGAAAATTATTTTCTAGATATAAATCCTCCTTAATAATATGCATTAAAGTTTCATTATTTTTTTTCTTCTACTTGTCCACAATTTATAAGACCAGCATGGGAATGAATTTTTTCAAGCCTGTATCATATCACGATTTTTGAGTAAATTCATGCGTGAGGATTTAACAATGTGACCAAAGATCAGCATCTAGCCCAAACTCTACTGATCAGTGTAAAAAATCTCTAGGATTTAGAATTTTCCTTGTCTTTTAATCGGGAATCATGCGCTTGTAATAATCATTATTTCCTAAAAATAATATATGGCTTGGTGTAGCTCGTTTGTCTAAAGGAGCATGTTGCTCTTAAAACTGCTTCCTTTTCTAATAAAACGGGGACAGTAAAGCCTCCCTAAATTTATTGCGTTTGAGTAAACACCTTCTCGTAACCCTGTTTGCAGTACTAATAGTGCTCCTACTTGTCATGTCCTGTTAACGTCAAACCTTTCTGAAGAAACCGACTTCAGACTACAGACCAGACCAACTGTAAGTCCTTAAGGGTTTTTATATATTTCTGTTTTACTCCCACTTTTACTTTAAGCTGGTTAAAGGCTTTAAGGCTCATTAAAACATGTAGTCAAAGTGTGTTCAACATAAATTGAGTCTCGCCTTGAGACAATGATATGCTTTTAGCAAACACATAACTCATCCGGTAAATAAGTAGCGAAAGTGAAAACTTGAAAGTACAAAACTCTGCTACTGCAAAGTTTCAAAAGATGGTCATGATCATGAATACACTTATTGAATTGTATAACTGCCACTGTCGAACAAAAACGCGTAAGCCTTACTACAACAATTGAAAAATGTTCAGAGAAAATACCTTTGAGTACATTCTAAAGTAGATAATTGCCCGGGATAATGGGCATATAGAGAATATAAACATATTTCTCTGTGATAAAATCAAAAATGGATTATCTTAATTGGACAACATTCTTAATTACTCCAGCCAATGGGTATTATTTACAGAGTAAAACTCTAAACAATAATAATCGTTATAACAAGGTAATTCTCTGGGGGGAGAATGGGACACGGTATGTTCCTCTACGTTCTATTACCTTCATTTTCTATCACTGTACTTAAACTCGAAACCAAATGACTCTTTTATGGTGTAGAGTTATGCGTACCATATCAGTTCTTATAATACCCAGTTTAATGCGTCCACTTTGTCTGATACGGTAATTACTATGCGCGAGATGTGCTAACATGACCCGTGTTACTTCTCAATTGCTTCTGAAGTTGCTACAATCATGGGATCATGAGATCATGTTTGATCTCTGCCCCGTAGACTAAGACGCACAATATACTCTAAATTGATAGTAATATACGTAGTAAAAACTTCCGGTGACAAAAAACAATGACTCCTGGATTCTTTATCAAGTACACCTTAATTACCCTCTAAACTTTAAAATATCTAAAATTACTCAAGTCTTTTATGGTTTCAAAGTCACGTTCTGCTCAAAAAATATATTTCATGTTGAACAATGGCCTTGTCTGCACATTACAAATTTAAAAGATGAAAGGATGAGACCATACCGTGCGATTTTTTTCAGGCACGTATTATAAGTATACTAGCCGGATGCCATTTTTGCATGTGCCAAAAAAAACTGCTACTGACATAAGGATTTGTGGTAGTGTTTGCAAAACAAGTGCTCATAGGTAGTACATCATGTGGACGGAGTATAACTACCTAGTTTAAACTACCTATGGCTCATCATCACATCACCTCAGACCTCAGTAGCACACAGGTCTTTCATTACATGGTGGGTAGGCGTTGTTACAACTCAGCTCAAGTGAAAAAGTAATCTCAGCGAAATCAGATTACACACGCGAGAAAATTTGAGAGGAAAGCATTTTTTCGGGAAAGATAAACAAAGCATTATGGTCAGCCTAAACTCTACAGAGATGTATTGCTTTGGCAGCCGCTCCAAACTAGAAACGTTCCTTTTGAAGAGTATAAAAGTGATATTGATGTTTCAGATTTACTAGATAACGCTCAATTAGCAAGCGAAATAAAAAAAAGTACAAGAAATTGAAAGCAATGTATTGGCACTTGTTCCCACTGTGTAAAAACTGAAAAGTGAAGCCATTTTTAGACTTAGTTTATTACCTCCAGCAGGCGAATTAGCGTGATAAAAGGAAGAACAACGTGAGAATCTTATAGACTAGGTGATTTCTCAGATTAGCCTCATTCTTGGGGATGCAGGTGGCTCAAGAATATGTTGAACATCAGAAGGTGGCTTGACTTGACCGAAGCACCGAACAATGTATAGGAACTCTTTGAACTCATATCACATGGAAAATATCAACAGTTTATGAATACTTTTTTTTTAGTCTTTTTTATTGCGAATTTGGCAACTGCTGAACAACCAATTACATTGCCAACAAAATTGTTACATTGGCACACTCTCTCAATCCTACCCTGACATTAGTCTTTTCCATAGGTTACAATAAACTTTATTGTTCCACGTGCCCATCTTGGTTGATGAGCTGTAGGAAATCTTTTTATAGGGGGAGTAATAATAATAATTGAAATATGAACCCCCCTCGACACTACCACCAGGAGTAGTTAATACAGTACAGGTGGAAGTTACTGGAAGACTGATTAGGCTAGTACCACCACCACTAAAGAGATTCCAAGTATGATGATTATAATGAAGTAGATGAGCTTGATAAATTTTTCTATTATGATGATTATTATTGGTGGTGGTGGTGAGCACTAGCCGTGACATTATCGTTTCAAAATTATTATCTTCCTCGTTACTCCAATCTTAATCTTTTCTTGCTTGATGAGACCTTAAAGCTTGAACTTGAAGTTTTAAAAAAATGGATCTACTTAGTATTTAATATTTTTTCTACTAATTAGCACCACAGCCCTTATAAAAACAAAGAAAATTAACAATTCACACGATATTCTGTCGGTGCACAATGGTAAACAAAAAGAAAACAAGAATATTTGAATTTTTCTCATCTCCCACTGGCAACGTGAGTCGACGCATGGTACCGATCCGAGTAGGATATATGCATCCTATATCCCCTATAACTTAGGCACTATACTATACCCCAAGTGTAGGAACCCTCTAACGTCTGGAGGGAAAAATAGCCTGGATTTAGTACTCTACTATAGAA
>JAANSQ010001397.1:0-15363 GCA_036850885.1 Lepidocyrtinus dapeste
TCCCCTGCTTTTCCTTGATACACCCTTTTAACGGGTTGCTGTGGTGTAGCGAAATTTCCACTATTTGAACCGGATGACGTGGATCCATATTGCTTCATACCATTTTGTGGAGCTTCTGGAACACGAATAATTTTAGGAGGTGCAGAACGCACACTAGGTTCGATTAACGTTTGAAGGCCAACTGAACGATTGAAGCGAATAGAATGTGGCTTTCCTAATCTATTCTTAGGATCCCTTGCTTCATTATCAATGATTCCATTCACTGCTGTGGAGAGCTCAGCAACCTGCGAACGCATTTATGACTTTTCTAAAAATTTATACTTTTTTATTGTATGATGTGATGAAAAGCATTTAAATATTTTTACTGTGAAATGCATGATTAATTAACCCATGCTTACAAAAGCAAGAAACATGTTATGCCGTAAACTCGTAAAAGAGGACCGGTAATAAAGAAAAAATCCAGTTTACCTGTTTCATCATCACTCCCATCTTGCTCGCCATCTTATCCTTTTGCATCTGTAATTCCAACACCTTGGATCTTAGTTGCCCAACTTCGGTATGCACAACAATAGCCTCGACGATTTTCGCTAAAACCAAATCCTCCAAGTCTTTTCGGCTCATGTGCCGGATAACTTTCCCCACAGATTCCTTCTCGCCCTTGGTGATTCCATTTTCATCGATCTCCATAATATCATCATCATCGCTCTTACGAGCTCTCTTTGAATCACTGACCCCAGAGTCTTCATCAAGACAAATAATGTCATCTTCCACATCATCTTCTTCGGTAACTGGTTTACCCAAAGTTTCTTTTGTATCTTTTCCCATTTCACACGTTTCCTCCGATTTTGGCTTCATTTTCTCAGTTGTTGTAGTAGATGGTGGTTTTTCTTCATCTATTCACACTAATATCATTAACTTCGTCTCCAATCTTCGTTGTTTCTATAACAATTGATGATAGGAATAATAAGCAATGGGTCTTATCAAAGAGAAATAAATACGCATAACCGGTTTCATTAAAATAAGCACTAATACCTATCGACATAGCAATTTTTGAGGGAAATTTATTTTTTTTAATGGCGTAGTATATGGACTTTGTCAGCTGTGCGCAAGTTAGTTAATGTGTTTATAGTTTTTTAAACTAAATCTAATTAACTTACCCATTGGTTTTAATGCATCATCAGAGGTAATTTTACTATCTTGAAGTAAAACGTCTTCGTCCATTCCAATAATATTTGAACTTTGTCCGACTGTCTCGTCCTCAGCGTCCATGCTATTATTTAACATCGTTAACTCATCAACATTTTCGGGCCGAGCAAAATTCCCAATCCTTAAATCCGCCATCTTGAATTTGGTGCGGGATCACCTGATAATGATGGGAAATTTAGTTTTAAATAACTTCGTCTTAACTGAACACTTAATAACACTTTAAAGCAACTTTTGCCAATTAATAATAGTATTTTTTAAACCCTTTCCAAACAAAAATTATATTTTTAGAATGCACCGTCTTTCAGTATTTGATATTTTAGTTGTGAAATGGTCTCTGTAAGAATGTAACAGGGTCTATCTATTTGTCTTGGTACGCTACAATATCACCCGGATCCATTCTTCCGTTTATAAAATGGCTAAGATACACGCAGAAGGATACAGAAAAGGAAAAGAAGCTGTTCGCCGCTAATGACGTAATTGTATTGTATTCTGTCAGTAAGCTAGCTACTATTTATAAGTTATGTATGCAGCGAAAAAATTAAGCGTGTTTAGGATAGACATAGAGCAATACTTTTACTATAAATGCATAGATGGCGGAACGCAGGGGGGATACCACTATCTTGTAATGCATGGCTATCTTGTAACTTGTAAGTATGGAGGTTTTTATTTCTGCCTATCTACGATCCGATATGTTGAAAATCGCGTTTAACAGAGATTTATTGCTTTCTGAGGGAGGAGAACTTAAAGGTATCGGATTAGAATTTCTTGCAAGAAATTTCGAAAAATAACCAGTGGTTTGCAGTTTGCAACATGGTTGTGCTTATGTATTCATTCATGAAATAAATGTATTCATATAAATTCATCTTGTTTGGTTTTTGAATCCCAGCAGAATATTATTTCATCAAAGTCTTAATATTTCCTTTACAACATTACAAAGCCTTTGCCGGATTTGATTGTTTGATCGTCGCTTTTGTTTGTTTAAAACCAAAACATTTCTGAAGAAAAATCTTGACTTGTAGGCCGCCTACAATGATTCGATTCATATTTGTTTAAGTTTGCCTTTTAACTTTAAGGCAAAATTCTACATTATGATACTTCACTAACAACCTAAGTAAGCTCCTAGTGTAAGCAAAGACAAAATAATGATCATCTTTTAATTTTTAGTCGCGTTGAAATCCTTTTTCACTGTATAACCAGAAGTAGCACATAGAGCGTAGGTGTCGGATGCCACTTGCCCTATTTATAAATTCGCATGAAATTTTTATGAAACCTTCCTTTTTTGTATTGGTTTGAAAGGAGTTGGACTCTATTTTCGGTTTAAAGTTAAATAAGGGATGGAATGTAAAATCTTATTCCGGGACATTTTACATTTTCCCATGTGAAGGCTTTCGCATGCTACCCTTCCCATAAATGTTTGCTTCTGGCTGCCTTTTCCCCTTGAAAGATACAATTGTAAAGGAAGAGTTAAACTCAGATCCATTTTTAAAAAATAAATTGACCCAAGATTGAAGATGTTTATCGTCCCGTCCCTTTCACTACTTCATATATATTCGCGGGTCTATTACACCTTAACATTTCCCGATCCTTTTTTCAAACTCTCTCGTTGGATTAAGTAGAGTAGAAGAACAAGGCTAGAAGGGGAAGCCATAGATAACTGGCCAGGAAAAAGGGAGCGAGGAGAGAAGACGAAGTGTCTACTTTCATGAATCAAATGACCTCAGACTTAAAAGAAAGCGCTAATGCACTTTTGGGAAAACCTATGCACGGGAAGAAATAGTTTGCCAAGGGTTAAACAAGTAAACTCGTCTACATATTTTCTTCATATTGCTCAGAATTTAACTGTTTCTGGGATCATATAAAGTCCTTTAAAATGACCAGAAGTAGGAAATACCTACCAATCTAACGATTTACACGTTATCCTTATTATTTATTGCTTCAGAACCATCAATAAGTATTTCAATACCCACGTCGCTAAGAATTTAGTTATGTACCAAACGGAATCTCGCAATGCCCCAGAACGGAAATTTTCTGTTTGTTGATGCGTGTAGCATCTGTAGTTTAATTGGAGGGCTTACCACTTCACTAATAATCCAATAATTTATGCAAAAACATGATTTCGGTCTTTAAGTTGTTTATCTTGTTTTCAAACTAGTTGTGTTAATATTTGGTTTGAATAGTTTATGATTTATGGCATCATTATATCTAGCGTGGTATGGTTTATAACATGGCTCATTTGGACTAGTCAATTTGACTCTGAAGCGCACTTTTTATTTAACTTGACATTTTTTTCGGGATAATGATGTGTGTACACAAATTGGGAACGGTGCACTACTTGCTTCCTCTTCAGAGTCTTCAGTTTAATGACATGCCGGAGCATGGTTTCAACCTGTCTATATGCTTCGTGTAACATGAATGGGAAGCTTTATACTGAATTATTTCCACGTAGGGCAAAAATTACCTTCCGGTCGAAATTCCAGTTTAATCAAAAACTATAGGTGTTGACGTCACCATTGAAAGAACCATTGACCGCGTTTAATTCTCTCAATACCTTATCATTATCATGAGAGACATATCTTAGCACTATTTATATAAAACTTTTTCATATTATTATGTTAGCTTTGACTTTAGAATTTAAAAGAGCAAAATCCAAGTGGTAAATCATTATAGCATATTTACTTATACTCTTTTCAGAATAACTACTCAACTAAGTATTTAATGATTCCCCCAAACACTGGTTCTCCATTGTGAGGCTGCCCTTTCACTAAATAATGACTTCTGGGAGAAAGAGAGATCATCTCGGAATTCAATTGAAATGAATAAAAGATGAGCAACACAAGACGCTGATAACCATAAATCTATATGACAAGGAAAAAACTTTCTTCAAAACTTTCCCTTTTCAGCTGGAAACCATCTAAATGCATTAAACAGTGCAAAATTTCAATATTACTTGTTTACGTGAATACGTCATGTCCAGATATAACGTGTTAAACTATGCAACTAAAACTGACGAAGGAAAAGACACGGTAAAGTTGTTAAGTTATTCCAATTCATATGACGCAAAACCGTGAAGGCTCAACCATAACGTTGGCGTAAAACGATGAAAGCATTTCAGTTTCGCTTAATTATAGCTTGCTGAAATATATACTCAATCTGCTAACCTTAAGAAAAAATAAGAAAGTATACACCTTACCTTCCAATATGCTTTCAACTCTATGTGTACTTGAGGTACTTGAGAAAATAAGGAAAAAAACGTGATTTATCCGAAATTGGCGTGTCTTTTTATTTTCAATCATTTTTATCTTTAAAACTTAGGTCTCTTTAGAAAAAGCTTTAAGAAGTGGTTTCCAAGTATCATGCTATTGACTTGGCGCATGTGAAGAACAACCCAAGTTTCTTTCAAAATCACCTAACCTTTAAATCCCAAGGAAAGATTTCAATGAATGACTATACTCATAAATGCAACTGGCATTTATTCTTATATTTTAAGACTGTGGTAGCCTAGCCATAATAATATTTGAGTCAACACCAAGCCACTTGCCAATTTGTTGTTTTACATGCAATTACCGCAACCGTCTTCAAACTAGGAATATTATGTTAGTATGCAAAATGCTTTCCCTTTAGGTTGCTTTCTCTAAGAAATTTCGTGTTTTCTTATGAAATTATAACCGTGGAACTAATACCGTCATACTACACTTGAGGGATAAAGCTGACAGAGTGACTTGACTGAAATGAATTGTTTTTTTTTATTCTCTGAGGAAGTAAGTCTTTTTTGTTTTTAATATATACGCCAAACTAAGGCCAAACCAGAGCGACATGCATCAAAAATGGATGGAGTGTGCTAAATGACCATTTACTGAAGAAAAAAGCTCACGTGAAACTTTGGCACGGAAGTAACCTTAGCTTAGCAGTTCCACTAGTTTCATTCATTTCGGTGGGGTACAGTACAGAGGTATGTAAAACGTGGAAAGAATGTGGTTGAATTCAAAGGCAGGAAATTTTTTATATAGCCTACATTTTCCAGGTGTGATAAAAATGTAGAAAAGGAATGTTTCAAACGGCCTTGCTTTAATTACAGGTTATAAACTAAGTAAACCACAGGTATGTTGTTACTTAAGTTTCGGATAAGATGAAGAGAAACTTAGATAATTCAATGCGATACGTTAAGGACCTATGAGAAGTAACCTTTATAGCTGCAATAGCTTCAGGAGTGTAATAATATACCATTTGAAAACGCGGTATACACAAAAACTTTTTATTTCGCGTATTTTGACACTTTGGTCCATTTTTTCCAAGTAGAAAAATTCTTCCTTGAGCCAATTTATTGCATGAAATGAAATCGAAGAAAGTCAAACCGAACAAGGTAATTTTTTCCTTAATTTTAAGTAAAGGGAATGCCACCCTTTTTATACACTTTACACTTTTTATGAGATCGGTTCTCCTACACTAAACTACAGTACGATCAAGAGAAGCTATGGATTTGAGTGCGTTTTTTTAACCTCGCTCCCTTTTGGCATTAATTTCTTTCCTCTCGTCAGATCCTAGTTTAGCAAAGTGCAACTGGGATGTAAGGAACGGAATAAACCTTTTAAAAAGAGGAGAGATTGTAAGCGCATATCACGTTTTCCTATCATGAAAAGAAGAAGATTGCAAATAACTCATTTTTATCACCTCCGCCCAATCTGAAAGAAATGTTAGGGTTTAAATGTCTGTGGTCTTTTTACACTGGGCGGAATGTACTTCAAAGGTTTATCACCCCTTCTCTTAAATAAGTTTCAGATACATCTAGATTTTCAACGTATCTGTGTAAGTCGAGTCATTCAAAGGTAAAGAATTAAGTTCAAGAATGATGATGTAAGTAGCAAGATTCTATACGCTTGATTCACTTTCCCTTCTTAAGGTACTCACTGGATTCATAACTATGTATATATTCCGTTCTGAGAGAATCCCCTTTTTTGCGAAAGAATGTCGAACCAAGGAGAAAATCAGGTGGAAGCAAACACCAAAAAATAAAGTGCCCGTTTCCTTACTCGAGGAAGGTGATGGGAAAAGCTTTGAAGAAACGTCTGATTTTACTATGCCTGAACGATTTTCATGATGTAGTTAGTAGGTAGCTCATTTTTCCAACTTTGCTGACCGACTTTCTCTCTAAAAGGTAGAATGTATAAGCTTTCTATCTTTTTTTAGTTAAACTTTTGCTTGTGAAATTTTCCATTCTTACTTTAGCCAAGAAATAGTTCGCCTCCTTAATTTAGCGAACAATCGGAACATCGGAAGCTAACATGAATTGCCCGAATAACTCATTTCACTTTAGTGCTCCATTCTATTCAAATTCTTTCCTCCACTTGAATCTCCCTTTGTCTAGCTTCCACATCCTATTGGAGGAAAAAAGCCTGGAAAAAGTTTTTTTTTCAAAATTTTGTGCTGAATGAAACAGATAATGTTACAATGGCGAATGGGAGCATTAGCACAATCCCATATAGATTTTGTAGGAGAATGTGCCAGGCCAAATAAAAATATTAGTTTTGCAAATAATGTTACTCTACTCTCTGGAAAAGACGCTGCAGTGTGCAGTCCCTGCGTTGCTTAAGTGGTTGATAAAAGTTCTAAAAATATTTTTTCTCGTTATTTATCAACAGTGGAAATTTAAGGTTGCGAGTTTAGAGTAGTGTGTTTGACTCCAACAGTAAGTTTTGCTTTCTTTTCATCTTGATTAAAATGTTAAAGAACAAGTCTCTAAATGTTACCCAAAGTCACGCCCTTTTCCATCGACGAAAACAACTTTCCTTATTTTTATGTTTGAGCTTTATGCCTAATACGAAATGTAAATTTTGCCAATTTTTCCATAATCAATAACATTAAAAAGAACACTAGGATGAGAGGCAGTTTCTCTTGGATAGAGTAAATTTCATAGGACGTTAGCTCCTCCAAAGAGAAAATATTCGAGTGGACGTAAATGCTAAATTTATATAAGTAGGTAGACTCATCAGCACGTACGGAAAAGTTTGCCTGTCTCCTTGATTCCTTGTCACCATCACACGTTTCTAGTCTATAAAAAGTGAACATTCTCGACACTAAAGGGAAATTCGGCGGGAATCTCGAATCAAATCAATAACCATGAGGTGAACAATGGTAATACTAAGGGAAAAAATGTATTTTTTTTCATCGACTCACTCTCATGTCACGCTTACAAAGGAGGGCAGTACGCCAGTGACAAGCTTACGCTAAACTCAGACGAAAGAAAAACATCCAGGTTAAATCAAGCGTGACGCTAACAACCTCTCACAAAATAGGCGTTTTTCTACAGCAGAGTTTTTTTCTTGCGGATTCTGTATCGATTTGGATTTGATTTGAAGACCGTACTCCTATGTAAATTTAATTTTATATAAAAAAAATTATAACTTTAATTGCATTACTTTGCGAAATGCCCTTTGTAATTCGGAGTAAGAAAAATTGGACGAAATAGTTCTCTCAAAGTGTCACACAAATGGGAAAGGAACAAAAGAGCCAACCCCATAAATAACTTTCACAGGATGAAAAGTTTTAACAATTGATTGCGCATACTATCCTAAGAAAAATTATAGCTTGTTGAAAATCGATTGAGGAAAAATCTCGGTGGCATTTCATTTTAAGGTAAATCCAACCTTAGGAAAATATTTTGAGTATGGAAAGTACGTCGAGACCTGAGGATATGGCATAGTTTCCAGCAAGCACAAAAATGCCCGTGATGAATCGGCTTAAGCTACGTGAGAAACATTAACTTTAAAAAGTAGACTCTTTTCCGATGGAACTATTTATCACTAGTCTTTTCAGTGACATGTTTGGCTACTAGCGCTCTAACTCTTAGCTTAGAGTAGGTATGGTATGTGTGCATATGTCGCAGTTACACATTCTGAAGGATTAGGAAAGACATGGAGAAACTTTTACTAGGAAACTTGCATGATAAAAGAGGTTTGGGCCAGACTCCTCATACCGTTATAACATGAGCATATGCCTGCACTCACTAGGCATCTTTTTCTTTCTTTGCGAAACTGGAAACTCTGGTGCAAAAATTTTTTTTTGCACTGTTTAAGTTTCGTCTTAGAACTCATTCAAGGTAATTTTGGTGTTTGTTTCACACCAAAACTGAAAGGGATACTGTAGGATAGAAAAATACCTTAGGTTTATAATGTTTTAGTGTGCAAACACGTTTTTCTAAAAGTTGAATGAGCGTTCCGCACTACTTCCATTAGATTAATATGTACTATCACTCCAAACCTAAGCGCAATCAGTCTCCTGGTATTTAAGCTAGATTGTTGCGTTCCACTAACTACACCCCAACCAACCACTCTCCTTTTTTCTCCTTCCCAACTGTGAATTCGTCGTGGCGTGGCATGGCATAGCGTGCGGGGCAAAGCTAGCAAGTTACCTCGATCTAGCTATTGTCATCTGTTCCCATCGAATTTATTCGAATTCATTGTATGCCCCATGAAATGTTTTCTCTTTACTATTGCCTTAAAAAAGTTTTTGAAAGTTTACTTTCCATATAGTTTTGAAGCATGTAGCCAACTCCCCCCGCAAAGTATATCATGCTATATCATCCTCCTGACTACACCAAAAGCAAACACATTATTATAAAGGAATGCCATTACTTCCGTTACGGCTACTGACTCCAGACCATCTAAAGCTTGCCGTCATCTAATGATCACTTAACTAAAAACATCTCTTTCACTTTCACCATTACTTTCTCTCTCATTTTTCTAGGCTTTTGTTTATTTCCCCATTTCACAAAAAAATACATATAATTCGAGCAAATTTCTCCCTCTCTCTTTCCTTCTCTCTTCTCCCCACATGATTCTCGATACCCCTAGATATTTGCAGATGTGCAAAAACCTAGGACGCAATAAGGAAAAAGGATGGGACGAAAGAGTGCTTTGCTCGTGTCCTAGTTTTTGACACTAAAGGAATCCCTTTATATTTTCTCATTTAGCTCTCAACAATTCGAAAAACTGACTCGGATGGAGATTGTCCAAGAGAAAAACAAAATGATATAGAAAGCTTTAACTTTTTAGCCACGACTCCCATCCCTTTTTTTATAATACAGCTCAAATATTAAGCGCAGCAATAAAGCATACACCAAACATCACTTTTTTCCAGTAAAAGAGATGATGACGACGTGAGTGAGTAAACCTATTTTTTATCTATTCCTAATGAAATGTCTATATGCTTTGGAGAGTAAGCATAACAGACTATTTTCTCCTAGACAAAATCCCAGTTATTATCTTTTAAAGTAGAATTTCTCTATGTAGTGGAGTGACAAAGCTTTCTGGTTGTTTTTCATTACATTTATGTGTGTACAACGCCAGCCACATTCCTCCTATTTACCTCCTCCTCTGCCACAAAACAGAGCCATCCACCACCACGAAAAAATGTAGGTCGTTATCAAAAGTGTGGTGGGTACATGTGGCATTCTCTTTTCTATTGTTGTCGTGATGTGGCTGAAACAATAAAAACATCCTTGTGACACCCCATAAAAACCGAATATACAGGGAGGGAAAAAGAGTGAGTGTGTTCTTATTCTTCCCAGAGAATGTTTGTAGGGCAAAGAATGTAATTTGTGAATGTGATATTATTTGTCATAATCAAAGTGACAGAAGTGCACAAGACGTATTATTATGACAGGCTTTAATCTTCGCTCACGATCTATGTATTATTCCTTTTCTCTGCTATTATCATTATCGTCTCGTGGCTCCAGCGCTTACTCTTTTCTTGCTCACATTCCCCAAATATCTTGCCACTCTATAGAATGATGCACACCTTTCTACCGTTATGTACACTCACGGAGAAATTAGAAGGGATCTTTGGGAAGCTCAGCTGAATTCAAGAATGGAACGGCTTTTAGCACGCTCAACAAAACAACTTTGTAGTTTTACCCAACGAGAGAAGACAAACATGCGAAAATGAAAGTGATAATACATATACTATATGTCGGTCACCAGGATTTTGTGGAACTGTTCCTTGTCTTGAGTTGTGAGACCACATTGCAGGGGGAAGAAAGAGCCTTTCCTTCAAAGAATAATTGTTTAATGTTAAAATACGTTCTACTGATATACTTCAGATACATAGTGATACTCATGCGGTTTTACGCTCCAGAAGCTTGTTCCGATTGCCCCTCCTATTGAAAAATTGCAGTACCGTTACACATCTTTTCTTAATCCTTATCCAAACGGATTAAACAAACGAATAAAATATAATTCCTTGCATGATTTTGAGAAGCTATTAGTGCTTGAATCCATCAAGAGAAACCTTGAAGTGAATACATTTATTCATTCACTCCTCTCATGCGTACACTCGGCTCAATATCCAAAATCTTTGAAATATTGGAAAATTGGGAGAAAAGAGCCATTTATAAATGAAAGGTTAGATCACTTTAGACAATGATGGGTAGGATTCACCACATCCTTCAAGGAAAAACTAGAAACCAGCACATTTTTTACACGCGTTCCATTCAAGCCCATGTCTCCATTTTTTTTTCTCTTACGGAGACAAACTCCAAATAGAAGCAATTTCCTACAAAGAGCCCTTTGAAATGCTAATACATCAAAAAGAAAAACAAAACCATCAGCAAATGAAGGAAGTGCATCTAACTCTATACCTTTATCCGTTACAATCAAAGACTTTGAGGAAATTGGATACTAGACAACTTCCCAAATGTAAAGATTCGCCAAGCATTTTACTTTTTGTGGAACTCTGTAGAGAGCAAAAAGAAATCAAAGCGTCCCACTTTTTCCCATATCGCATAATATTAAAAGATAAAATACGTTCGAGGTTTGTCCCTTCTCTTAAACTTTTGCAAACTTGGCGTGCCTCAATTCATGCATGGGGAAAGTGTTTTGCATACTTCTAAGAACACTACAGTAAACACGAAAGAACATGATGATAGAACTGTGTTTTTGTTTAAAGAGCAAATTTTCTGCTTTGAGTTCACTTTTCCATGCGATCAGAAAAAAAACGCACCTAAATCTCCATCCATGGATTGTGTACACGAAACTTTCTCCACAGAATGAGAAAGAAATGTATTTGTATTAGAAAATGGAAGTAAAAAGAAGAGTATGTTGCTCACTCTGATTTTTCGTTTTATCCTTGTTCTGATAGGCGAAGCATGTTACCATTTTAGTAGAACCTATATCACGACGTCCTCCCCCATCAAATTTCTCTATCATCGTAGCTTCGTACAGAACACAAAGCACGTTTCGTTCCCCTTTCCTCCCAAGATTTATGACAGGAATGAATTATACCATTTAATATTTCGCATACCGACAAAAAAAATATATTGTAATAGTGTTTGCGAACAAAAAAACAAATTAATTCTTGGCAAATAATGGTACGCAAAATGTATGTATAACTATATTTCTTGGTCTAGGATAAAATCGAATGAAAAAACAAATTGGCGGTTAGAACACTCCACTTGCTTCCGTTTTGTCCACCTACGTATAAACAGAAGAACAGTGATCTTTAAAAATGGCCTTTTTGTACTCCTGTAAGTTTCCGTTTTTAAATATTTTAGTAGGATTCCCTTTTGATTTTGTACCGATGCATATTACAAATAAAATACTTTAGGGAAATGACGACAAGGAAAAGTTATTTCGCTGACGGAGTCTAGCAAGAATGGAATTTTTTTACTCACGCAGTGCTTTCCTCTTTTACCACGTTTATTAATGGTGCCCGAGTGACAGCGGACAGGCTCTTTCATCCGCGTTCCTGGTTGACGGATAAAAATGATAGTTTATAAAACAAGAAGAACGTAGCAGCTGAAGAAGCGCCTAGCACTGTGGCGAGGCACCAGACACTTCACACATTTACGCATTATGCACACGTACACATAGTAAATAAGCGAGACCAAGGAAACTTTGCTTTTCTCCTTGTTTACAATGGATTTTATAGAGGATAATAACTACGCGAAATTGGAGTGATACAAATGCACCGAACGAAAGCCCTAAAATCCTTTCCCGAAATGGCTTTCTATCCATCCTACACATAAAATTTCATAGTTTCTCCGAAAGTGGATCAAGCAAAATGAAAAACTAAAATATGCAAAAAGATTGAAGCGAGTGTGAAAATATGAAAACTCGTGTCAAAATAATAATATTTTGTTGGTACACATATCTATATGCTCTGCTTTCGGCGAAATAATGACATAGGTTGAGTCGTTGAGTCTTCACCACCGTCTCGAAAGAATGTAGAAAATATTGATAGAATGAGTTTTTCCTTCTAGGAAAATTCCTTGCCGACAGGAGATATACACAGGAAAGCAAGGGAAATTGTGCCAGTAAGCAATGACATTCTCAGAAATATACAGATAGATTGATCCATTGATCGCAAAGTACAATGGATTCCAGCAAAATATAATCCCAATATTCTCTCTTTTCCAATGACACACGAGATTCCGACAAACAATCTAAAAAATGGAATCGAAACAATGATAATACTATCACCTTCTTGTTCCCCTATTGTTATTTCCTTCAACCTATAATGTGATAAGATTTCGAGGTTTTGGAGGGGAAACGTCAACCCTCTACATTCTAGATATATTACACAATTTCAAGAAGTAATCAATACGAGGCTTAGTTTTTATCGCGATATAACGGTGACACATAAATGAGTATTTTTGAGAAAGTATATTATTTCTTGGAGTCAAAGGGAAAGCCGTAAATTTACAAGAAATACCACAATATTTACAAAACGCTTTTGTTCATTCAAACTTACGCGGTATTCCTGCATCGAAAACCAGGTGTAACGCTTTATAATATAGTTTAAGATCCAGGAAAATATTCATCCTAAATTAATCTAAAATTTTGTACTTTGCTCAAGTCAATAGTCATCATCATTGAAATCCTTTCCTCGCCTTTTTAGGTGGACGTAAAAAAGAGAAATAAGCAATAATTTAATTTTATAAAAGCAATTGTTTGCTGTAATTTTTCGCGTGCATATTTCATCCCACAAGCTTATTAGGATGACGTAATAAAGTAAAAGAAAAGACTAAGTAATACCACCTTATCTTAGCTCTTATTTGGAAAGTCTTCTGTTAAAAATGCCTAACGATGATGTGTCGCATTAAACCTTTTATTACATCGTAATTACTTAAAAATTGTGGTGAC
This sequence comes from Lepidocyrtinus dapeste, assembly GCA_036850885.1. Taxonomy (NCBI): domain Eukaryota; kingdom Metazoa; phylum Arthropoda; class Collembola; order Entomobryomorpha; family Entomobryidae; genus Lepidocyrtinus; species Lepidocyrtinus dapeste. Next base: position 13,341 of record JAANSQ010001397.1, read on the forward strand.
GAATGCAAAAGAAAAGATTGGGAGTTAACAAGGTAACGTTCCACTAAAGCCAAATAAGGTGGGAATATGTTTCCTTGCCTCAACCCAACCCTAAGTCAGACTTTAACAAAACGATTATAGGAGACTGATAGCTTACAGGTATACTTAGAGTGTTTTCTTGTTCCTACTTTTCAACCTTATATATGTAATTGTACTAAAACATAAGTATTAGAGCAGCGCTATAAAGAGTTACCGCTTGTTCTGGAAAATTAACACCTTGTAAGACAAGTAAGGCCAAACGACTTAGAACACTTCCCCCGGTTTTTCTAGTCCTCATAGTCTTTGTGTCTTTTAACTGTGACTCTCATCTTCTCATATCACTTTTTTCTCATTCTCTTCGCTTTTCCACCGTCTTTTCCTCTGTCTCCTTTATCCCGCATTTTTCTCTTTCTTTTAGGTTTAACTTAAACTAAGAAAAAGTTTGTGTTGGGGGGAGATGGAGACAGAAGTGGATTGGTAGGATTTATTGCTTTCGAGAGCTAGAAAAACAGCATATTTTCTCTTCCTTTTATGTCTCCGCTGCATCATCTTTTTACAGCAACCACGATGATACCAACAACGTAAGGACACTGAACAGCTTTTACTTCCAGACGGAATGAAAATGAAAAAAAAATTGTTACTAACACAAACATACAAAACTATAGGACCTTAGGTGGGAGAGGATGACATGTAAACTCCTACAAGATTAGCGTCATCAACATCACTTCCATACTCTTAATGTTATGTATTCATATGACGCTAGAAAAATACGAGTATAATACTCAAATACTCAAATCAAAAATAAATTGAAAATGCTTTCACGAGTGAAACAAATCCGAGGAAAAATGTAAACTTGTTCTTGAAGGTGACATGAACATGAATGCTGAGTGTGATCTTATACATATAACTACACATAAATATTACTGGATACATTACATCCACATCTATGTCATTGTCACACAATGGCCTTGGACTATTGGAGCGCGTGGGGTGAAGAGACCCGTGCACTTTAAATTTATCATGATTCATCACCTTGCTATCTGCTTTTGTTAATAATAATTTGGTTTCACACTCCTTTCCGCGATTACATAACTAGAGAAAGTGAAAGTAAACAAGTCAACCAAAAACTAGGTCGTATGTCTTTTGTCAGTCTAGTTGTTACTTCAACCATCTTTTCTGAAATGATCCTGAAGGGTCAAATTTTGTTGGTAGAGATCTATCCGCCCAACTAGTGCCCTTAACGAACCATAAATGAATCAAAGTTCTTTCCATCCAAATTATTACTAAATGGATGGGTTAACGTAATGGATTTCAACACGCTTAATACTTACTATGAATAATTTATGGATTGTGGTTACCTTTAATAAATGTAAGTGTACGCATTTTTTAAAGTACTGTTGATCGTAGGACACACTTCATGATTTCTTGTTGGAGCTTGGAGCTGATGATGCAATAATCACTCATGTTAACCCTTACCCTTGACGTAATGTTATTTATAAATTTTAACTTCATCAGAAATTTCTAGTAAACAAATTTTCTGTCAGTAAACTATTCAACCGGGCAAAGATTGAAAAGCAAGCAAAACAACGTAAAGTCATATTTGGAAGCAACACGGAGTTAAAAAGCAAGGGCAGATTTCTGGTATTATTAAAACCCCAACAGATCAAGATCTGATTTCTAGTGGAAACTGATTTCTATTTTTGGAAGATAGACGTACATACGCTAGCATTTTCAGCTAGTTGATAATGATAAAAACATCAAAAAGCTGTAGACTTCGTGGGAAAATAGGAATAGTAAGCAAATTTACGTCTCTCGTGCTTTCTACTATCTATGCGGCTTACATTTATCCAGACAGATATAATACGTGTGGTTACGACTGACGATAATGATGATGGTATGCATAAAGGAAACACATTATTACATGGCTAAGCACTTAAGTATAAGAACATACAGTTGAGGGCACAAACTCTGGTCAGGAAGGTGTCAAAACTTTTTTGTCGAGAAT
>JAANSQ010001398.1:0-15357 GCA_036850885.1 Lepidocyrtinus dapeste
ATCAACTTTTTGGAAAAGCAACAATAGCGACATTTTCTCTAGTCGTGTATATATCCACATAGTGCACAAGTTTGCTGCTCATACTAATGTCCGCACAAGTTGCAATTACATGTTGTGAGCGACAATAATCCATGATTTCCTTGACCAAAAGACCAATGGTTTTTTTCAGTTTTATTTCGGGATACCGTCCCCCCTCCAATGTTCTGAGGAAACTATATATTGACCAAAATATGTATTAGAACTCCTTCAAAATCTAAACTCAATGAATAATCAATTGGTTTTCAAACCTTAGCGTCTCCACAGAGACGGTGGATATATTCTTAAGATAGGTTGAAGTGTAATCACCGTTAGTTGCCCAGCCGGCTATTTGTGTTAAGGCTGAAAAATTTGGGCCTGATAAATCCGTCTGTATAGTTACAAATTCAAGCGTGCATGACTTTATGATAAAATATGATAAGAAAATACAAAATATTCACACTTTGTACTTACTGGTAACACCTCGTTTCCAAATAAATCTTTGTAATCTGTCCTATGGTGACAGCAAGTAGCAAAAACAAAACCTTTAACCTTGGAACGTTCCGAATTCGACTTCTCATCTAAGAGACTACGCAGAGCGACATCTTCATAAAGAGCAAAATCAAAAATAGTGACTTTAACCTTGCTGAGAATTTTAACGATAAACTTTTGGTTACCTGTTCCAGACCCGCAAAGATGCTTCGTAAATCCAACTATGTTTTCATAATCTTGGATCCCAGGAAGTTTCCCGACAACCAAATCCTCAATACTTATTTTTATTCTTTCGACCAACAACCCTTCGAATTCTGAATTCCTTGTACGGTTATCGCGTTTGTATCTAGGACTGGCCCGATCGATTAGAATTAATTTGCAGCTTTTCAGACCACGATTCTTAACCACCCTAGCTAATCCAAAGCTCAGTCCTCCTACAATATAAAAACAGTTTAATTAAACTAGGCAATTCTTATCCACTGGCTTGGCACAATGTGTAAAAAAATGTTCAGCGAAATTCTACCTCTTCCTGACCCAAATTCAATAAAGCATGTTGAATCTCGCAGTAGTCCATGATCCTCCAAAATTTTTGTGATAGCACCAATCTGGGTAGTGTGTCTCATGGCACTTTCTCCCACATCACTTCTCACAAAATCCGGCATCAGAACCTCGTGTATCCCGAAATTGTCGGGAATTGACGGCACAAAATCTGCATAATTTGCCAAACTATCTGTTAACTTCACGTCTGTGGACATTTATGTCCGCCAGACCTGGTTCTCAAAGATCTAATTACTATGTCTTCAATGCTTATATGCAATACCTCGGTGAAACTCTATGAGTTTCAAAATCAAATCCATTTTTTCCTTCTCCGTCATTGAGAAGATATTCAGGTTATCTCCGTCACCTTGGCATTTGTCAGCCGTGTTTACTTCTGGTCGGTAGTACTGTTTCTCAATTGGGGGCCGACTGTTACATTTTTTTAAGTGTTGGGAAAGCCTTCCAATTGCAACCGTACTAAGAGAAAGTGACGAAATGATAATGGGAATTACAAACAAGAATATAGTTTCACTCAACAGAAAACTGTGACCAAGGCTACCAAGGTTGAACTACTTACTGTTTCGGGTCAAACGGACAAGGCTGGCGTTCCAAAACGATCTGCTTCTTAGTTAATGCTAATTTAGTTGAGGATGTTGAGGCTGGAACATGCTCTGCGCAGTATATTTGTCCAACGAGGCGACGTAGTCGACAAAATCTTTTCTTTTTGTTTACAAAAAACCTGCAACGAAACAGATCAACTTCCTCTTTGGCCACATCAGCCTCCTTTTGGTCCATTTTGGTTCTGCCAGAAGCAGTTATCTACAACAAACTTTAAAATTATATTAAGTTCAACCTGTGATCTCCAGGAGCCGGCTGATATAAGATTAGTGATGTGCATGAGGTCTGCTAAATTAAACAAACCTCTTGATTTAATCAACCACACCAAATCACTTATGCCAAACTTAATCACACCAAAAATTTACTGATATAATTTGGTTAATTGTCAGTTTTATTTTTCCCTGTAATGTTTCACTGCGGTGTCAGTCAACGCAACACCATATCGAAAACTTTAGTGGAAGAAATGCACATGACTGACTTGAGATTTACCTTCCCGCGCTGGTTTTTGCTTACTGAGAGACTTTCGTACTGTATATTTGGTGTGAAATAGTTCAAACAATAAACACAATCCCAGTTCACTGACACAGGTCATTCATCTTCGTATCTGATTCCACCTGATAATCCTCCTTAAATTGATAAAAAAGGTCGTACTAAAATATGCGATCAAATTCAGTCCAGATAATTAAATCCTTCGGGTTAAAGTGACACCCACCAACATTGAACTAACTGAACCATGCCTATTGATTGAAGATACTTACTTTACTTACTTTACTACTGTTAAAGAATAAGAACGCTTTAACGACTGACGCTTCATTGTAGTTGATTTAACATTTAAGTATATAAAATTCGCAACAAGGTGGAAAAACGTTCATAGTTGACATGAAAAATGAAAGCATCCGCATATAAATATGTACACGCTGTCATACTTAATAATGTGTATTAGGAGTTTACAAACCTGCAATCATGTTGAGTAAAAGCTTGAATGTGGTGGGTAAGCCGATATTCGAAAATGGAGGAAAATGCAATAAGCAGAATGTGTTGTAGTAGTATATTAAAATTTCACAATAAAAATTTGTCCGACAGCCTAGTAAGATTTTTGATTTGTTTAGTGATAATCGCTATAGATTCAGTCACAGCCACGCAATATTTAGGAATCAGATAACTGAGCCACTTCTTTCAAAGTCGACATAACGTTCGCAGGGCAATGTTAAAAATATGATGCTTTTTTAAACCCATTTATGTATATTAGTACTTTTTAAACTACTCATTTCAACTCTTCGCAAAACATGTTTGTTAGGCCCATTTCAAAGGTTTTATGATTTTACAGAAAAGCACAAGATATGTGTGATAGTAGATGAAACATACCAAATTTTAGCAACAAATGTATTTCCAGCGAATGTACTATTATGTCAGTACGTTGATTGTAACAGCAATTCAGAGGCTCCTTCACACTTATTCCTTTTACTCAATCGTCCCACAAATCAATTCTCCCACTTGTCTTTTATTATTTTGGTTTAATTTTAGCTCATATGGTTTCTAATAAAATTCAGAATTTTTAAATTGAAAAATATATTTGAACTTTGCACGTAAATGAAACGTGCATCATGAAAGTTGTTTTAATACTTTTTTTAAACTCCATACACATTATTTGTTACACAATTTTGATTTCTATGCATAAATTTGTTACTTTACCACGAATGATAATCCACATACCTACTTGATTGGTAAACACGTGGGTTCGGACGGTTCTGCAAATCTTACATCTCTCTCGATTAAGATTTTCTTCACGATTTGTTTTACGTCAGATTTGAATGCAAATAAATATGCTAAAACATCAATTACAATACTCTTTATGGTAAGAAAGTATCGATCTTTGTGTGTATGAATACGAACAGGAATATACAAAATATTCAGAGAGCGATAATTCATTACAATCTAAATATATTGGAAGAGCTAAATAAATGAGCAAAATTTATGGTTGTCATTGCAATGAAAATTTTTTGAGCAAATTATCGAAGTTTCTAAGTGACACTGAAATAAATCATTTGATTTGTCTCTTGAAGTTTTCTGATGCTTTCCGGGTCCACTTGGAAACTATGCATACGTGACGCGCGCTTAAATTAGCTTCTCAGTTTTTTTTGGATGAGGATATTTTTTTTTGGTTCAACTACGCAGCATTGGATTTTTTTGTTTATCTATAACTGAATACCCCATTATCGTTTAGACATTTACCCCTTCAATTTTGACCTCTGACAATATTTTTTAGCATTACAGTCAGATTCAATACGTGAAGTCATTATGTAACGAAATCGATAACAAGGTCACACAATGGTCTTACCGTCCAAAGGGCGCCGATATTTTCGTCACGTTGATTAAATTTGTTGAAATTAGTAAGGTATTAAAAATATTTCAATAGGTCGACGAGTTTTTAAGCTTATTGTTCACTTTAAATACGGAAGACTATATTTTTGTTACAGAGAGAATAATTAACACTACTTTTATTAGTTATCGCCCATCCAGTTTATCCAGTTCAAAATAAAAAATAAACAGAGTAAAGAAAGCAATTACATTACATTATAGTGATCAGATTAAATTTAGGAGTTAAATTTTGATGACCAGTTCAGCAGTAAAAAAATAAAATAATTTCTTCGTGTTCGCATGCATCAAAACGGAAAGAAGAACAAATGATTCTTTCTTTCTTTCTTTTTCTACGAAATAGAATTGACTACATACAACAAAAAACGAGTTGGCAAGTAAAAATCTGGCAGCTTAGCTATGGTTTGCATTGTTCAATGTTCAATCTGGCGAACTAACCTTCCGTCTTTGTAATGCTTCATTTCCATTTGAATACAAAGCTTTGTAAATACAAGTGTGAGTCAAGTAAAGTGATACTACATCATCGCCTCATTTCGTGCAGTAGTACATTGCAAACCATGCAAACACGAACAAATAAGAGCTAAGTAAAGGGAGCTGCTCTTGTTCAAAAGGGAAAAGTGAGGAAAAAAATGGTTTGCTACTTCTTCGACTTGATCGAACGAAAAGGATTTAAAAAAATACATGTTACGAAGAGGGGTGTCCTGTTCTATATAGCTTTGCATCGAACTTCTTGGACAAGGGAAGAGAGAAATACAAAAGGAAGGATTCATTATGTTTACAGCTGTTCTTCAGTGAGATGTCAATTATTAGTTTGGCTAAGTGCGTAGTGGCGATTAATCCATTGTGTGTATTTTTCGGTGGTACATGTAACTCGGCTCAAGTTCCTGAAATTATCCTGCTACGCTGATTAGCATTTGTTTGTGTTTTATGTTACAAAGGCAATTGTGTTTATTCCAGCGTAATTAATGTTTCCCATTAAGTTTCTTATCGCGCTATGAAAAAAACCATAAAAGGTACCTCAAAAATCGACAGAGCCACTGATATCACTTAATCGCAGTGGTAAATATTTTTACTGTTCCTTGGTTTTCTTTCAAGTCTCTTCATTCAATTTTGATTGCTACAGGAGCTCCAGTGATGTCGCTAACATTGTAGTGTAGCCAACCATTTCCAGTTTATTTTTTGGCTGCTAACAGGCTTTAAGTGTGAAAGTGATGCTCTGTCATATAAACAAAATCTTTCAAGAAGAAGAAGGAACAGTGAGTGATTTATTTTCTATTTCATACGCTTGAGAAATTTAAATTTGTACAATGGATCTTTTTAGAGATAACCAGTTCCCAGAATCCAATCTGGCGAATCTATTGTAAAGTCATAGCGAATACCATTACACTATCTACCTGCATCCGCTTTATGCAAATTTGGCCCCCTTTCGAATTCGTTGTACAGTGTTATGTCTAGTTGTCGAGATTAATCATTTAATATTGTCATCTGAAAATATCTACCTCTTTGTCTTATAGAGTGTAGGTTTCGTGGAGCTGAGAAGTGTTTGCTGCTAAACAATTCACAAGACAAGAAAGCCTATTTGCAATTGCATATAATGCTAATTTGATAGTATTCGCCGTAGTTCCTGAGGATACGGGTGCAATTAAGGAGGGCTGTTTGATTAATTAATGTAATATTCTTCATCTTTTCATAGACGTTTCTTGTAGTGTGTCTCTTTGCTTGACTAATAATCAAAATATATCAATGAATAGAATGGTTAAAGTTTTAACTCTGAAAATCATTATTATTATTAGCCATAAATTTGGCTAACTTTCAAGGGCTCATACTTATGAAAACACCTCTAGACAGTGCGTTGACAGCAACAAATTTCATGTTTGTTCTGGACGGAGGAACCACCCTACCCATTGTAAATAGATTACTTTTGTACATGCCTGTCTTTAAATTGTCAAATTAAATATTTCCCAATTTTTCGCATTTATACAAATTTGCAAGTAGTCTAAATTCATGTCTAATTTTTTTTGTTTTATTCCGCCTCAATTCTGTAATGTAAAGTATGTAATAAACGTTTTTTAATGCTTTAACTCTCACTGCGATTGCAATTTCATATTTCAACGGGTTAAGTCATCACATCACTGACGACGTTGGCTCTGGATTTAATTACGATAAGACCTCAATATGTTTCGGTGGAAGGAGTTTTCTCCAGTCATGTAATTATCCCTGGTTGTGAAAGTCATTGTCTGAAGTGAAACAAGCTTACGGGGCAAAAAGCGACTTGTACTATAGTCCGAATCAAAATACTGAAATTTATTTATGGAGATGATTAAGTGCAAGAATATTTTGGGTTGTGCTGCGCTTGAAGCTCCTACCAACTGGTGTAGTGCTTGTATAATTTCTTTATTCCTGTAGTATGGTTACTGCTGCTTACTAAAAACTAAAGAAACACTCATGTCGTTTAATGTATTTTTGTAGAGTTATTTATGTAGTGTATTGAAACCTTTTGTTTGCACAATTCCTTGTTGCATTCGCACATTTGTCACCAGCATTTAAAATGAGTTAAAAGTAATGTACCTTTGTTATTTTTTCTTATGTGCAGAAACCTAGGATCTGCATGGAGGAAGAAGCTTTAATCAATCAAAAGCTTCCAAAAGAGCTACTCCTTAGAATTTTTTCGTATTTGGATGTGCCAGCACTTTGTCGATGTGCTCAAGTGTCCAAATCATGGAATCTCTTAGCTTTGGATGGAAGCAACTGGCAAAAGATAGATCTCTTCAATTTCCAAACAGATATAGAAGTCTGTGCAAAAACATACTTTTTCATTTATTCTGAACAGAAAAAAACACATTGAAGCTTTCTTATTTGTAAAATATTCATTTAAGGGGCCAGTTGTAGAAAACATTGCTAGACGATCAGGAGGCTTCCTTAAAAAGCTTAGTCTCAGAGGATGTCAGTCGGTTGGTGATAATGCGATGAAAACGTTTTCTGAGCAGTGCCCAAATATTGAGCTATTGAATTTGGAAGAGTGCAAACAAATCACTGACGCGTAATGATTTATTATATCATATTTAGATCTAAAGATGAGGTGATCAAAAAAATTAATGGAACCTCTACTTTCTCTAACTCTAGAACTTGCATTAGTCTCAGTCGTAACGGGAAAAAATTGCAGCGCTTAGATTTAGCATCTTGCTCAAATGTTACCGATGAATCATTAAAAGCTCTTGCGGAAGGATGTCCAAACATCACTCATATCAACATTTCATGGTGTGACAATATTAGTGAAAAAGGTACGCCTTTTGTCTTCACAGAAAAATCAATACATTGAGCTGAAGCTAAATGAGCTCACAGGAATATCTGAGTTTTAAATAAACCATTATTGCTTCTAATTACTAAGTAGTATGGAGTTGAAACAATTTAATTATGGTTCCCTAGGAATCGGTATGCTCGCCAGAGGCTGTCCCAAACTCCGCAATTTTGTTGCAAAGGGTCGCATGTTTGTAGATAACGAATCTGCAGTTCATTTGGCTACTCATTGTGCTCTTCTTGAAGTGGTTAACTTCAACTACGCTGCTGTAAGGGAAAGTGTATCTCCCGTCACTTGAAGCTTACTTTTTGTTAATCGCAATTTTTCATGAAAATATTTCACATGTGATTTAAGGCTCTGACGGATGAGGCCATACAAAGATTAGCACAAAATTGTCTTAATATTCACTATTTGTGCGTGTCCGGGTGTCCTAACCTCACCGATGCTACCCTTTTATCGTTAGCTCAATACTGTCATAAACTGACAACTTTTGAGGCTGCAGGGTGCTCGCAATTCACGGACAATGGTTTCCAGGCACTTGCTCGAGTAAGCATTTGCGTATCAAACCGCTTTCAGTAGAAACACTGTTTAGTAGAAATATAAGGAGGTTGTAATATGAATATTTTTTAACCTTTCTAAATTGTTCCTCAAAACAGAACTGTCATTATCTGGAGAAAATGGACTTAGAGGACTGTGTACTTATAACGGATAATACACTGACCTATTTAGCTGCAGGCTGTCCTCGTCTCGAACAATTAGTAAGATTGAAATCTTCCTGAAATCAAAAATCGATCGATCGATGTCGCTGAATCACACTTTCACTGGTATTTTATTTCATGGTTCAGACACTATCACACTGTGAACTAATTACGGACGATGGTATAAGACAACTAGGAATGGCACCCTGTGCAGCAGAACATTTAACGGTGTTGGAGCTGGACAATTGTCCATTAATTACTGACGCTTCGTTGGAACATTTAGTTTCATGTCATAATCTCCAGCGGATAGAGTTATATGACTGTCAACTCATCACACGCGCTGGGATTCGCCGACTGCGGGTTAGTACGAATATGAAAATAATATACTTCTACGGCATCTAGGTCTGGCTGGCACTCTTATTAAATTTTCTTCATATCTCAGAACCATTTACCTAATATCAGCGTACATGCTTACTTTGCGCCGATGACCCCACCGCCTCCAGTTGGTGGCTCAAGGCAACGTTATTGTCGCTGCTGTGTGATACTTTGAAAGGTAGCATCCGTCACTTTTACGCGAGCAGGTTTTGGAGGTGTCGATTTTGTGTAATTTATGAATTTCTTAGTGTAAAGCATAAATATATTTCTTACGTGGTGCTGCAATCAATCAGTGTTTTTGTACGCAGACTGGATATGTATATGTACTGTGATGGGCTCTGAATTCTAAAAATTTCGAACCGAACTTGGCGCTGTAGGTTTTATATCGAAATTATTTTAAAAAGAAAAAATCAAAGCAAGTATATTAGTTAGCTTAAAAATTTTGCGCATTCGTTGCCTTTCGATTCAAAATTATATGTAACTAATTAATTAATTAAATACATCACGGTCGGATAAACTATTTAATGCATGTTTGATATAATGGCGTGAGAACCTAGTTTAAAAACATTGTGCTGCTTAAAAGATAGTATTAAGTAGAAGGGACACGTTGTTTCGTATTTTAAAAGAAAACGCAAATTATTCAATAATAGTTAGATATAGTTTAGGACCACTAGGTCTAGTTGTTCAGTTTTCAACTGTCCTTAGTGGGCGGATAAAAGAGATCGTCACCTTGATATAGTGATTGTGCAGTAAATAATCTATACGTGTATCCTTAACCCTAGGCAGGCTTACCATAGTCAAAAAATTTATGTCTTGAATTAATACTACCATCAACTGTGAAATCTTCGTATCTGTTAAACCAAGTGCTTAAATAATTAAAAAATGTGCATACTAAAAATGTGAGTGAGGTAAGAGTTGTTTAGGTTTAGGTAGGTATTTATCATAAGGCAATTTCGTAAGGCATAAAAATGGGAGCAATCATTACTTGCCGGTTTAATTGCTAGAAAAATAATATTGTATGTATGTATTTAACGTAAACCAAATCAAGATTTATGGTTTAATCGAGTTATATCGTACTCGCGTAAGCATTTAAGCTCCAGAGACATTTGTCGTTCATTCAAGCTAGCATAATATTAGGAAAAGGTGTAGCCAATTGTTAACTAAAGGTTGAGAGCGGTAACCATCTTAAGAATACGTAAACAAACTTTTTTATTCGCTATTATATGATTTAGATTAAATGAGTCAAGTCAAATGGTTTGGTAAGTCTATAAACACTACTGGGACGTAGCTTTTTTGCAAATTAAATGAAGCATGTAGCGAAGATTCCACTTCATTCCTAATATGTAAAATGTCAAAAGATTCTCAAGTCTTCCCAACCCAACTCGCTTCGTAAGGTAAATATTTCGATTGTAAGTTTTAAACTAAATTTAGTTGTTCCTAATCAGATTTTATATATAATTTTAGATAATTCTATAAATTCTATTAAGTCTTAGATACATAGTTGGATAAGTTACCAAAAATGCATAATATGTTAGAGCTTGATTACTTACATATGGCGAAGGTAGTTTACTTAAGCCACCCATTTTCCTAAATAAGGTGTTTTTGAAATGGGTTCATCACTCGTAGTCATAATTTTAAACAGGTAAAGAAAAAGGAACTGGGGAGGCGGAACGAAAATCGGGATAAACTTCACAGTTAGAGAACGTGCACTGCATTTTCTTTTCACACCCATTCACATTTCCAACGCTTATAAAACAAGCACATTTTTTGTAAATGTTTTCATTTTCGTTAACCGAATAAAGTATTTTTATTTATCTTTTTGTTCAAATTAAATTAGTGAAGCCTAAGTTCCGGAATTTCAAGCTTGGGTGAGACAAGCTGAGAAGTTTTCTTTTGTTAAGATTTTAAGGAAGAACCGTACAAAAGATAAGCGCAATGTTTTTTTTTTCTCTCCAATGTTGTGAAATAAAACACGAATGATAATTGTGCTTAAATTATATAATCTAACTTCATCTTCTAGATTAACTCGACAGAATTGGATATGCCATAATTATGATTCACCTTCAACATTCTTTGAAGGTGGCTCCGATCGCGTCATTTTTTGTAGGAAATGTCCGGATAGAAGTATGGACCATTTTAGGAACGTCAAGGTCAACATGGAAGAATTTCGTAGAAGCCATGTAATATGCTCGCCTGTGGCTTTTCTTTGACCGAGTTGAAGTTTCGTTAATTTCCAACAAAAACAGTTAAATAAATACAAAGGTGGTCTCATCGATTGAATCTTGTTGATACTGTAAGTGAATCACTTTCTTCGTATAACAATTTTTAAAGGTCTGCGTTAAGGAAATGTCGCTCTCGTAACTTTGTAACGATATCTAATAATCAATAAATTCGACTTCGCATATTGTTAATATCGCACAACGGCTAATATTAACTGCACGGATCATATTTAATTTAATACAAAAAATGTTTTTATCAAGTTTTTTTTTAAATTTTTATTCACAAATTCATTTCGCAAATTGCAATCTGCATCTCCTAAATTAATATCGTGACGAAATAAAATGATAAATTATTCTGTATAATAAATTATGTACTTTCTCATGAATACCTTAAAGCACAAGCTACTTTTACAAAATAAATAATTACTTGTAAGTATAAAAGCATGTCAAGAAACCTGCATTTATCAAGCAAGAGTAAAAACGATTGATGTTTCAAATAATATTGCATGGGTTTTAAATTGAATAGGAAAAAACACGATCGAGTTCTTTGGGTTTTATCTATGTAAGGTGGAAACTGGAAAGTTGTGTCCGCTTAAACTCGTAAATAATAATTTATCAAAAAGATATGATGTAGTTGCGCCAGATCCACATCACATACAAGTTCATGTACAAATAAGCTAACAGAATATTTTCTAGCAATCGATTATTACATACAATTCGTATAAAAGATAAAAAGCACAAAATCCTACTTACGTGTATAAAGCACGTTAGTTTAACTCTATCTATCTTAGGTTGAAGTCCTTAACTGGAGAAGTTAAGCATCTTGGGGTCACACCATATATTCGTTTTCGGTTCCGAAAATGCTAATGTTTACTGGGGACCAGTATAGACCAGAGCGCTTGTAAAGCAATGACCAGACATACGGAATGAAAAATTCTTCCGGCTGGTCTTCCTCCACGTAGCGAAATTTGAGATCCGGAAATTTCTTTATTTAAAAAAATTAAAATACACATACGTGACTAAATGTATCAAAAAATTTGGCAGATTGTATGCATGTGTAAGCATCAGCATTTACACATACCCTAAGGATTTCCGGAGACCAATGACGAACGCCATCTTGGATACGGTCCATTACCTCGGAAACACTAAGATCTTTATGCTCGTCACCAAGCTTTTTGGTAAAATAGTTGATAACCTATTCATAATCAATTAGATTATTGGTATTATGGTGCATGGCAAGGAATTTTGGTACCATACCCTTCCTGTGCAAAGAATTTTTGAACGGCCTTATAATACAGCTTATAAGAAGAATCTCTCACCAAATCCAAGTTATAGACCAAATCTTGAGTGGCGTCATAACTACGGAAAATATTGAATACATGCTTTTTATACAGCAGTGTGTAAATGAGATGTTTGTTGTGCGGCAACTGGTGACTTAAAACTGAATTCAGAATTTCAAGGACCATTCGAATAACTTCCTCCAGAACATTAATATCCTGAACCTATTTCAGGAGAACAACATAAAGGAAGATGTCTTAGTCATGTTGACATAAACTCATTAAGGAAACAATAACAGATTCTAAAATCACTTACCGTTTCAGAGGATTTTTCTGAGTCCGAGTGACTATTTTCAGTGGCCGATTCTTCCAGTTTCTTTAACAACTTTGAGTGTCGTTTGGCTAACGTTTCAAATAGGCTAATCAGTCTCTGGGTAACGTACGGGTGCAAAGATCTAAACTTGGACGACATATTTGCCAAAGCAGCCAAACAATTTGTGTGCAAATATTTATCGCGCATTTTCAAGATATTGTACTGAATGGTACGAATAATAACCAGAATTATAATTCCTCCAAGAGAAATTTCACTCAGCGATCGTTCGGTGTACCATGTAATGTTTTTTAGAACCTAAGCCATTCAAGTCCATAATAAAGTTATGTATTGAAGTAACAGAAAAAACCATTTGTATAAAGTCAACAGAGCAATCTTACAATATCATGCACTTGATGATTAAACAGCTCGTCCTCGCTCAAAATCAACATGACAATGAGGCTCATGTATATGTGATGAGAAGCGCTCGTTGGCGCGTTATATAAAGTTTTCAGCATTGGAAGTACCTATTTCACCAAACCATATTAAAAGTTTGATATTATCCCTAACTTAAAGAAAAAATATTTTATAAACAATAGTCTCACCAAAAGTTCAATATCTGATCGGGCCATTATGTAAGCTTTAAAGCCATTGTTGCTATGTACTAACGTATACAGGAGCAAAGTAGTCTCATCTTGGTCAATTTTTGAACATATGACGTCGTACAATCTCGAATAGTTCAACCTGAACTGGGGAATATCTTCGACCGGAATTGAATTTTCTTTCGTATAGGCTATAATTTATAAAATATTAAAATCATTAAAAAGCTTTGCCAAGATAATTAATTAAAACTTTAGTATTTATTCCAGCAATATTTTCATTGATTTATGACTGTTAATTTAATAGGCTTACTAGCTTCATTGCCAAATGAAATTAGAGATTCGTGATAGGCGTTGGAAAACGTTGTGCAATGGTTTGTAAGTACGAGAAGCAGGTTTAAGGATTGGTTAGCTAAAGTGTTTTGCTTGAAATCTTCCAAGGATGCATCCGACTGGGAGGCTGCCAATCCCACACCTTTCCTCAACATGTTCCATATTCCGCCTTTATAAGTTTTGAAAAATTGTTAAATCATATTAAGTGGAAAAGCATAATGATTGACTAAATTGTTTGAAAAGTATTGCCCTTACTTGCCATTCCGATCACAATACTACCAGAATCATCCCGTTGGAAGAGCGGATTTGGTGGCTCTACCTGGTCAATGTAGTTCTGTAGGAGAGCCTTGGTTAAAGATGGGTCTGCGGTGGAAGGAGGCTCTTTCATCAACGCCCTGTTATAACAAAAAAGAAAATTTTACGTATGTCTTAATTAAAAATTAGTTAATTAGAAGAATAAATACTTAGTTTCAATACCTATATGGGGCAATTTGAATTGCTGGGACAGCCCAGAACATTTGACCAGAGAGAATCGTAATGATTGTGTTCACTGCTTCTAAGTGCAAAATGTAGGTTAAGCTTTTCACTGGGATTTCCGTCACAATCTTTATGATCATCTCCATAAGAAGTTCTAAACAATCCTGATCTTCTACCATCTCCAAACCTCCGTTTGTTGAACCATTCGCTGCAGTAAAAATATATATTGTATGAATTCGCCACATTGCCCGCCATTTTAAAATATAAACTGAGAAATTTCCTTAATGGACAAACTTACTATTAGGTAGAGCTTTGAAATGGGTAGGAAACTCCTCACAAGACACACTTTCCACTAAATGCCGACTCAGATGTTTGATTATTGACAGGGCGTTATAAGCTTGCCAGATGAACATGGAGCTAAAGCAAAATTTTTAGTTGACGCTAAAACTTAAACATTGATTCTCAAAAAATTCATTAGAAGAAACACAAATCACATATTTATCGTACTCGCTGGTTTGGACGGAAGAGGATAATTCCTTAGCTCTCAATGCAAACGCCTGAATTAAAGCGGAAAAGTTTT
This sequence comes from Lepidocyrtinus dapeste, assembly GCA_036850885.1. Lineage (NCBI taxonomy): Eukaryota > Metazoa > Arthropoda > Collembola > Entomobryomorpha > Entomobryidae > Lepidocyrtinus > Lepidocyrtinus dapeste. The sequence goes on from JAANSQ010001398.1 coordinate 14,205, forward strand.
GGGTGCCCACATTGTTTTGGGTAAATTGTCCGCGAAGAATTTCTGTGTGGCTATCCAGTAGAATACATTCATCCCTAATTTTCAAAACAAAGTATAGGCCAATAAAAATTGATGAGTTAAGATTAGTTAAACTTTACGTATCAAAGAGCACCTGGTAAATACTGGAGGCAAGGAATGAGAAAACAAATTATTCCATAAGGGGTCATTTTGAGAAATCGACTCAGGTCCGCAAAACCTTTCAAGGTACTCGTTGGACTCAATGTCCTTAAAAGTGCTGCAGTTTAGTCCCATTTTTGAAATTTTAAACTGCGACTCTATAAGCAACACCACAGGAAAGCATTTATTTAACTTAAAAATGTTATTTTTTTGAAAAATTTATATAACTCACCACTTTCTCATTTTTTCCTTAAATATCCAATCATACAAATAAGATGACTGACTGACTGTGATCTAGAAACAGTAATGAAAACTAATATGAGATATTCAATTCATCATTTACACGAGGAGTTCAAACTGCTAACTAATTTACAGAAACTTTAAAATGAAAAAGGTTACCCGGTTTCCACTTGATTCAAATCTATTTTACGTAACGCGCTAATGCAAGCCAATTTAATCTTAAAACGTGTTATGTATAAATACAATGACAGCTCAAGAAAACAAAAAAAAACTACTAAAAAAGTAACAAGTTTTAAGTCATTTACTGTCTTTGGCGTAAAATAATGAAACAAAATAAAGCTGTTTAGACGGGTTGGATTTATGCATTAAAAGAAGGATGGCATATCTTCATCTGACATGTGATCTTCTCAAGCTCAGCTACGTAATATAATTAAAAAGGGAAACACTTACCAACACAATTGAACTAACCACGATTCACTTTATTATTCAAAAATAAATGCACTGTTACTGTTAGCTTTAACCTTTTGCTTTGCAACGAAACTGAAAACGAAATAGGCAGAACATATGACAAGTCAAGTACAGTGAAAGAGGTACATAAATAGATGATACAAATAAAACAAGATGCTCGTCCGTCTGTCGCCTTTATGTTATGCGTGATATGTAATACGTAGTACAACTCACGAGAGCAACAAAGTTGAAAAACCTGCCTTGAAACACAGGCATAAAAAATAAGTACGGATTTAAATAAATGTGGTCG
>JAANSQ010001399.1:0-15351 GCA_036850885.1 Lepidocyrtinus dapeste
ACATCAAAAGAAATTTTCCAAATGCGTACATAGTGTTCCACAATTCATATTTAAAATTTAAGGGTCTTGAAACTTATTTCCTTTTCTAAATGCAAAAATAAAATTGTAGGGCAAAACGATGTTTTCCCATTCTCTCATTTTCTGTTTGTTTCCGCACTTTCATGAGTGTAGCTCGCAGTGGTTAAGTCAATTTCATTTCAATGCGAGCAAGCGTAATATGAAAAACGACTAGATTATGCAAATCAGTTCTGTGGGTTTTTAGACGATGCCATGCTCCTTATATTTTTTATCCAAAAACTCATTTATTTCTTTGCTAGAATTTTAAAGCAGAGGCTTTGTACATAAAAGAATCCTACTGGAGATATTTAAGCACTGGTAGTAGCTCTTAAAATCTTTGAGTTTATTTTTCTACATAATAATGCTACTCAGGAGTAAATTATTTTGCAAGTTTGTCTCCTTTTCAAAGTTTGTATTTGTATCAAATTATTTTGGAACGAAAATGCGTGCAAACATAATATCTCAAATTGTATATTCAAGGATTCTATGTAGTATTTAAATAAAACAAAAATTGTTTCTCGATTTGGTTTTTCGTAATTGAGCTATTGTCCTTGGAAAAGACAACACATAGTTCAAATAGAATCGTAAGAGCACCACCCATACATCAATTTTTTCGTGTAACATGTAATTACTGAAATTGAAACCACGAAACATTCAGTGACAAAGCCTTTGATTAGTCCAATAATGCATACAACGTGTTTCGAAAACACTGGGCAAATGATGGAAAACAATTCTGAATAGCTAATGGATGCAACAGGTAACATTTTTTTTAAATAACAGGAAACTCATTTTATATAAAGTTCATTTTCCCGAATATTATACCAGTATACTATACGCAAACAAAGTATTTATTCGCGTTTAACGTTATTACCAATAAATTAGCTCACTACTAAACACTTATTCAGTATTTAAAAGTTAGTAGCAGCAGATTTTTTACTGCGGAATTGATAAAATTCATGAACCTTAGAACCATAGACTGTCTAAATGCAAACTCTATTGGCCTAAAGGATCGAAACAGTTTCAACATGTACACCCGATTCCATCGATTTTCTAAGCGTACTTTACGTCTCCATGCCTTTAAAAATTTGTCCAAAGCAACAAAATGTACCAAAAAGCTCCCACGGGAGTACTGAATGATAATGGGCCAGACTGAAGACGCCAAAGACGCAAAACATACAGAGTGTCATAAACATACGCCCCCGCATTATCTCACAATAAAGATGATTGTTTAGAATGGCAGCCCTGTAAAACAGAATGATGTTCTCCATGTGTCTCTTATGACAGCAATTTCCATTTTCTTCCGTGCCTGCTTTCCATCTTGTAGTGGCCATATCAGTTTGTAAAACGGTGTTCCGTTTCCTTCAAAAGTCATATCATACAATTTAGAATTTGCATGAGGCATTTGCTCCGTGGAAAATTCTGGCTTACAAGAGTTGATCAAAATTGTGGATAGAAATAGCGATCGGGAGCGTCATTATAACTCCGTGAGCAACTGTCTCAGTCATGGCAGACGCCATAATGGCTACGTGCAAAATCCCCAAGGGCAGAAGCAAGCAGAGAAAAAGTCTAGGATATGGGGCAAAGAGAGACGTAAAGAAGAGACGCTGGTAGGGTGAGAAAAGGAAAGAGACAAGGTGGCATAAAGGAATGATAACAGTGACGCGAAATAATCAAAGCTTTTAAAAACATGTTGAAGAGGAAAATAAACCTTCCGTCTGACTTTTGCGTAGGGACTTGAGCTGAAAACATGACGATCTCAATACCTATCTTCGCAATGCTCAGCTATGTAATAAACCTTCCGTCTGACTTTTGCGTAGGGACTTGAGCTGAAAAGGGTTAAAAAAGTTGATTTTACTTGAGTAGCATGTACGGAGAAGTAAGTAGAGTATGGCGTAAAGTCTACCTGGAACTTTCCTGAAGTATGGTATCCAGCTGTTCACACAAGTTAAGTAAAACTTTCTCTGCCTCAAATAATTTACTTTATCGACAATTACGCAGCAGTAGCCTACGATGTGTAGGCATTGGAGGTAAAACGAAAAGCTTTTTTTTTGAATTGATACTCAGTCATGTGGAGGATCAGCCCATGTACCAAAAAATGAAATGGAGAATCAACACTGTGGAAGAAACTACCCATTTGTTGAAACTAAGCCTATCCTCAATTAGTTTCTGCTCCAAGTCGTCCCAATAAAACGCACTTGCCCATAAAGCATGAGATCTACGATTCACGACGAACGCGACAGCTTTAGTGAACTCCATCATTTCGAGCTTACCAAGCTAAAATGCAAATTTCATCCAACATTTCATCGGGGAAAGTTGACTCAGAGAAGTTTTTGAATTGCAGGCTGAACAAAACATGGTCTTTCGCTACAAAATAATGGCAATTTTTCCGCATACGCTTACAAAATACTCGTGTTTATCTTCCCCCTTCAGCATTTAGTTTAAACTTTTTAAGCTTGGATTAACTTACCAGCATTTTCTAAAATGTAAATCACGGAAAGGTATTTATGTGGCGTATTATATGAAACAGTTGACCACCCATGCGTAAACAAACGACATTTTTTTGGAAATTAGAAAACATTCAGTTTAATTGAGCAAAATGAGGGTCTCACGTGAGGTTTTGTAATTGAAAGGTTCTCATGTTCCTAGGTACCATTTTGATTGGAAAGAAATAAAGCATTGTCTATTATACATATTTGTCCTTCGAGGTCAACATTTTATTTTAGTGTTTGAAAGACTTAGACTATTAAGATTGCTTTTTTAATCAAGTAACATGTTATAATTAATAGCGTTTAATAAAACTTGATATTTCCTTTGTGCAATAGTTGTAAAAACATTACTTCAATCTATTTTGAAAAGTGAGGTTTTCAATTCATTCGATGCTTACATACAACATACAACCATAGGAAATGACTTGGAGACCAAATTTACGACCTTGATTTGGCCGTAGCAATTAAGCACTTTGCTATTGCCCAATTCACAAAATGAATATATTTTATAACAGTGGCAGGACGAAACCGTAGAATTCTTGGATCGGTTACAAATTCTATTGGCCGACAAGATCGAAAAAACTTTTTCATTAACTTTTTTCCTTGTGAATTATTAGGCCAAGGAGCGTTTTTCCAAGACATGAGGAATTTCTTTGATGAAGTGAAATACCGTCCTAAGAACCAGAGTACAATCACCCATCCGGAAATTGCTGACAATCCGGTACTGAGCAATATGAAATTTAGCTCCCAACTTAGTCTAGAATTAAAACGAATGAAGGAGAAAATGCATATGATGGTTAAGTACGATAAGGCAAAGTGCAAAGGCATTATCCGTCCTTGGAGTAATCTCCCGTAATACACTTCGACAATTTGGGCCACACGTACGAATCGAATTATTGAGGGCTCCGCCTTTAAACGATTTGACAAATTAGAAGAATTTGGAGTATCAGTGTACCTGTAAAGTAAACAAACCAATTGTTCTATGGCCCACAATTTTTATTATTTATTATTTATATTTAGGGTTTTCTTTAAATTTGAATAACCTACTTGAATACACGAAAGGCGGAAGTGTAAAAATAAAGTGGAAGGATGGTCAATACTGTATTAAATGTCAAGTCTGATATCATACAACCAACCATGAACATGTTGAGCAGTGCGATGGGGCACAATGAGACTTTAAGTAGTAATGGATGATCTACAAGCAGAGATGAGTAGTAAACTGAACTATCATAACTGTGGATGTAGTGCATAAGGACTAGAACAGGCATGCAAAATATGTTGTACGAGCACATTTTTATGCAATAGTTGACCAAAGTCAATGCTCTCCCTCCAATCTTCCCTCCATTATCCTGCACGTAGGTCTCTAAAAAAGTTTTAACATGTAAACTTAGTCATAAAGTTTCTTTATTAATTGAAGCTTTTAATAGCAATGCGTACCTGAGAAATCTTCAAAGTATTGTAGAAGGCCGTTAACAGTGGGCACGTAAAAGTCTTGACATCGGAAGTAATTGAGTTTATCACTCATTGCCGTAAAGAAGGCGAGGACGAATACAATGTGAAAAATAACCTCGAATATATTTTTCGGATTGAAGTAGAGCATGTGGTTGACTAAGCCAACGATAAGGAACAGAAAGTAAGTGCTCAAAATCACAGCGCCTATCTTCCATCTGAAGCGGTAACCATTAGTTACGACACACTGAAGACGGGAGTCATCCCAGGTGAAACTACTAGAGAAGCAGAATTTGCAAGGATAGTTTACAATTAGTCCTATCAGGTGCAATGTTTCGTTCGTAATCATTCTTTTTGCAGGAAAGTGTACTTTACTTTCACCAGCTTTTTCGTATAATGAGTGCTCAGCAGTTTTCAGGAAATCAAAACCAGTTCTATCACTCAAAGGACGACTAACTCTTTTGATGTTTTCGTGACCAAATATATTCCTCCGAATAAAATTCCGCCCCATAATTGAATTTAAAGATGTCATAAATTTATATTATTTAAATTTTTTTCAATTATTTTTTACAAGAAATCAATTTTTATTCGATGGGTTTGACAACTTAATTTTTGTTACAAGAACTTCAAGGTATTTCCTACTCTCATATATTATTGAGATTTATTGGTTCCAGAAATTGAATAAATAAAAAATTTCAATTACAGTCACAAATAAACTTTAGAATTTATAGGTGTTAAAGTAGGGATTGATTTTCACAATTTATTTAATTTTAATTCAGAGATTGAAAGTATACTCTTCTTCTCACAGCGAGAAATACTTTATTTTCCATAAACAAGCCTGTCTAAAGACTCCTATAAAAACATGAAAAAACTAGTTATAGTTATTTTTTGAACTTTGAACTCCTAAAACACTTATTTAGGGAATCCAAATGCTTTAATTTCTAGTGTTTCTGTGGGAAGAACCGTAGTTGTAACTTGAAATAAATGTAATGCACTGCAAAAGTCATATTTTGCAACTCTAGACATGATTGCGGTATCGAAGGACAACAAGTCGCCAAGTTTGCTTGAACTATATAATTTGTTGAAGGTAGAATTGAAATACATGGTAGGATAATTTAAAGGAAAATAATGACCTTATCAAACAGCAGTCAAAAGCGTACATACATATTTTGTAAATAACCGTACTGCAAAACAAAAACGCCTACAATTAGCTCGATGCAACAACCAGAGAGTAACGTGACTGTTGCTTAGCAAGAAATACGCTAATTTTTAGCAAGTAGTAAATTCTTCCTTGCCATTTTTATGCATAAGTCACTCTCAATCTCAATTTATTTAAATTTTTAATAAATCACAGTAGTTTTGCGTCAGCCAACAACCCAAGTATACCTTATGCAGACGTAATCTAATCAGTTTGGTAATTCTGACATGATGAACAAAACACTATGAATTATGAAAGTAATTACGCAACCAGACGTTCAAAGGAGAGAACGGTTGGGAAAAGGAGTCGCTAGTAAAGAAACGGCATAAATCTTATTTTTAATTTCAAAAGTTAAACTATTTACATGGGAAATGGTAATTAAGAAGCTTTCAGAACGTAAAGTAAACTTTGAGCAAGCCTTGAGCTGTTTAATGTACAATTTTTTTTTTGCTTTTTGATGTACCCACTTACTTGTTTATGCATGCTAGTCACATTTGTTGGTGAGTAGTACTCGCGCAGGCAGAATTTACGCCATAATTTACAAGACAATTTACCATTCCAGCAGCAGGTTAATTTACGTCCTTTTAGAATATCTTGACTTGTTCCTGGTTCTCGTCATTCAAACAGGAAGATTTTCTGGAGTGCTGAAGCACCATTATTACCATCTTGTTGACTAAGCGTAACTAAGTTTTGATATTAACGTAAGCAATAAACAGCAGTAACATCATCAACCTTTATGAAAACCCGTAGAAAACAAGTCAAACATGCTTTCTCTCTTGGGAATACAGACGAAACTTTTGTTGAGCATTTTTATGCAGAGATAAAAAAAAGTTATTAGAATATGTGGAACAAAATATTGTTCATTACTGTAGCTTATAGCCATTTCATTTTTATTCCAAACTGAATCAGAAATACAATTCAGGATAAATAGAGCTTCCTCAAGAGTGAAAGTTTTTGGGTTGTGAGCAACAATCCCAACTTCATTTTCCAAAACGGAATATCCTCCAAAAGTCTAGTTGGTTATAGCTTTGGCTTTCTTCAAAGTATAGCTATGTGAGAATAAACGTGCTACAATAAATTCTCAGAATTAGGAACCCGCACGAGGGATGCGAGGCAGAAATAATGAAGTTATGGCGGTGCTACGAGTCACCATTATTGCTTTTACCAGATGCGCCGCATGAACTAGAAGAACATTTTAGTTACGCTATGTCACCTATTAAGGCCCTCCGTGTTTTGCTGTATTGAGAGAATATTGCGAAAATACAGAGACGTATTATATACACTAACCGTGAATTGTACTTTGTCAAGTTTATAGCGAGCAAGAAATACATAAAATGTAGTTGTATCTATACCTGTGTAAACATTCACGATTAGAAAAGTTTTTGCATTCGGTGATATATTATACCCTTCCGTTGGTTGCTTTCTCAATTTTCAGGGATACACATGCCACATAAAATAGATGAGATGTGTGCTCATTACTACCTTCAACACTGTTGCAGCTCTAAAGCAAACTTTTTTTTTGTATGAGAACCGCATCAACTCTGCAGACATTGTCACTTTCAAAAGTTCCTTTTCGTATTAAACTAACCGTATCCTAATACGACTTTAGGAATGAATAGATGTCGAAACACAGTCTTTTTATGACGTGTGACTTCATATTCTTATTCTTTCATGGCTTCTGTATAGACGACCGAAGCTTTCATGGCTGTGCACCGAATTATATTTCCCTGTTCAAAGCGACAAGGAGTTAACAATGTAAGAGAAAATCCAACAATAGGCATACTTGAAGTTTGAACGTCTGCTACCTTAATTAATTATCCAGAATATGATTAAATTATTTGCAAAAACTACCCATCCTATTTCCCATGCTCAAATCTATGTATGCATATTCTCGTAAAGCTTTTCACCGCAGACCAAACACGGTTCAGCTCCTGTAGTTTCCAATATTGCTCAACATAATTTGATCATTGCCACAAGTGCTTCCTCAGGAGAACAAATGAATGTCTGGCATCTTTAGCTAGCAACAAGCAAGCAGTTCTTGATCATACGTTTCAAATTTCCACCAGAATACATCTTGATTCGTCTGCTTTCTCCAACTGATGCAATCAAACCTCACCCTTTCCGCCTCAGTGACTTGTGATTTTTCGCTCTGATCAAAAATATCTGTTCAGTAGGGCAAAAGTACGAAGAATATTGCTTTTCGCAATCCAACAGAACTTTTGGAGGGTACGGGATTGCGTGTCTTATTTTTCATCATATATTACAACACACAGTCATCCTGATTACGATTACACAACAAGAGTTTCAAGTTACGAGATAGCGTAGACGATGATTGAACAGATCAGTGTCCAACTCACATTGCATTTTCCCAGGAGAGGTAGTGTTCTTTAACTGCACCACTCCATCATCTGCCTCCTGGATTACACATGCAAGTCAAAAGTACAACTCCTTCTGGGAATATGTAAAAAAGACCAAGATACTAGAACAGGATTCCTTTCTTGAGATCTTTTAAAAGTTCTAACAAAACTATTCTCTGCAAGATTTCGTACATATATCACCACCTCTAACAGCCTCAACTCCTACAGTTTCAATATACGAAGGCAATAAACCTCCCGAATCTTTTGTTCTCAAAATGAATGAGCTACCTATGCTATACTTCGACTTGGAGCAGATTAGATAAGAATAAATTGCAGCTCTATAACTCGTTCTCATCTTTCAACCTATTTTCTCCGAAGAACAGACTAAAGTTCCATGATAAGAATTCCTGAGAAAACAATTACATAAATCATTTCTGTTACTTTTACTAGGTACATAGCTTTCACGCAATATTTATTGTCAAAAGAGTATTTTATAGAGAAATAACCTGCTCTAAATCTCTCGTTAATGGTTAATAATCACTATGATTAGCATCTCCAACACCTCCAAACATAATCTGTGAATACGTACACGGCAGTTGTAAATTTTTAGTTGATTTTTATGCCTTTACCATTAAGATGCTCTGTAAGGTCCCATAATTTTATCTTATTGGTTTCTTTTACGTCGCATATCTTATCCTTCCACTGACATTAAATGTCTTCCCCCAAACAAGATGCATCTTATTCATCCTGGCACCAGACAAACCATCATTAATCTAACGATCATTAACGGGAGAAAGCAACGTCGCATGGAAAAGCCATTTCAAGACTCTGAATGTCCTACATAATGGGTGAAATGGGTACTGGGTGGGATTACAGCAACAATTCCTCTTACTTTCCCTGTCTCCAGGAGGCATTCTTCTTGAGTCTATCCTCTTTCCGTGTTTGCGTAAGTGGTAAGTCTGATAGCAGAAAACGCCAGTAAAATTCCAGATTAAACCATTTCCTTTTTATTCTAAAACATGTAAGTCTATCTTGACTGCAGTTTGTGGATTTCAGTAAATGCAGGAGGCAAAGACAAGACGTGATTTTGCTATTGATTCAGAAATTAATTGAAGTTTATCGATTCTTTATAGAGGAAATATTTTGGAAAATATGTATATCTAGTAAAAGCAGACCTGTGTGGTAGTAGCAGTCGGTTCGAGCCTGATGCTATGATAAATGCTCAAGGGAAGCCAATACCATACTACGGGAGGAACAATGCAATACCATCAACTGATTTCGTCGCCATCGCCGCTTGCCTCAACAGCCTAAGGAAGATCAATTTATTTACAGCCTACGGTCATTTGGTAAATTCTACATGCCACTGCAAAGTCACTTTTCCCCTCGTTGCAAAAATAACAACCTATTTGGAGCAGTTAAAAGCACATCTTCTGGAAGAAAATTCGTAGCGAGATATGGGCTTTCACTAGGCATTTGCTCAACACGGTAAGCCAGTTTCGAAAAAGATCTTAATGATTTTGTCAATTCCATTTTCCGTACCGCATCGCGACGAAAAAGAATTAATGGATGGATGTCATCAAATTACATGGACCGAGAAAGCAAATAAAAGGGACAGAGTGCAGAATGTATGAAAAGAGGATAAAAGCATTGTGTCTGATAAGACTAGCATCTTCAATCCTCTTGTACGGTTCAGCTAACAATGAGTAAGTAAATTTTATTCTTTGCTTTCACCTAATATAAGACCTAACCCTAAAAAGCTATTGCAAACATGAAATCCTTCCTCTTTTTGTTTCGTAGCCAAAACTCTAGTCTGCCTGTCCATATACTCCGTATGAGCAGACCAAACCAATTTCACATAATAATAAAACGAAAAGACGCTACCACCACGGACATAACTTGGTACAAAGAACTCTTGCATTTCCATCCGAGGTGAAATGAGTAGGAATAAAATGAGACTGTGCTTCTTTTTTCCCACTTTAATCAGTCCCTATTTCTATTTGACTTTTTTTATTCACTAAAAATGGAATCATGTAAAAAAACTCGCTTCTCGTAAAAAATACTTTGAGCCTTTCTTTCTTTGCACTCTCATTGCAGCGCTCTTGTAACAGAATGTGTGAGTGTGTGTGGGCAGTTTTCTTGACTCGATTTAAGACTATCATTGCACTAAAGGGAATCTGCCTATAGACTAATTTATACTAGGGAAAAATATAAAGTTGAACACTGCCGAAACAAGTTGTCGAAACTCATCTGTCCTAAAAGCAGTTTTTATTGTGGGATTCAAGATGAGTAGACGCTAGAGAGACTTGAAACATTCCAACAAAATGCAAGAGAGTGCTAGCCGTTTGAAATTAGTCTATTCAGAGAAAAGCTCAGTATAGGATCAGGAGTTGGTGCAAGCACTTACATTTTCAAAAAGGACCCGCAACTTTTCAAGCTTTAACTATAGTCATCTGAAACAAATGAATTTCATTAGGCTCAGGCTATAAACTAGCTTCGGGTTGAGGAGGGACTACAAGTTTTTAAGAGATGCGGGTACTCTGCAGAGAAGAGAATTTTTTTAAATTAACATGCACTAACTGTCGCATCATCATGAAGAAACTTTGCATTATTAGTATTTTGCAGGGTTTTGAAACCTCAACGTCCTCATATTTCCATGAATTATGTATGCCGTAGGAGTAAAAGTGACTCACAATGCACCAAAATATACAGACAAAGTTTAAATTCTGCCTTTCATGCAAAAAAATGCATTGAAATTGAAAGGCTCTGTAGTAATCGGGGGTTTCCATAGGACTTTTATACGAATCAATTAAAGGTTTTTTTACTCCTCTTAAAACCTTATTAGATTTTCCTTTTGAAAGGGCTATTAAGACATTATCTAAGGCTCTTGTCGAGTTTGATGTAGTTTGGAATACTCAGAAAATATTAGTAGACTTCTTTTCTCAGAGGAGTATGTTCGAAGAATGGTCGAAAAGTTTGGATTTTCATGGGACTTTGACTTAGATGGATGTGCAAGGAATGTAGCTCATCATCAGTCATATTCACTCCTTAGATGAGTGATGAATAGGAAAAATTCTTAGGTTGTGTGGCACTCTAGCACAACCCAAACCCATCAATATTGAAATGTAAAGTTGCATAAACTACTTAGTTTAAACGAGAGAGAGAGAGAGGAAAGGACGTTAATCCAAAAACGAACACGTCTTCACATCGCTATTTATCTCCCAAGATGGAATTCTTAAGTTAAAAGCAACCAACTTTCTTCCGCTTTACTCACCCATTTTTCACTTTCTTTCGCTACAAAAGGAAAAATCCCGAAGGAATTGAACAAATTCTGCTTTTCTATGTTTTTACCCAGAAATACGAACGCGTCGAACTAATGCTGTTCCCCAGGCCGTCTGCGTCTACACTTCAGCCTGCTTTCTTCAAGCAGCTTTGTTCAGCTCAAGGAGATCAGTGTTACGAAGCCTTGTAAGCTTTTGAGTTGAAAATATTGGTAAAGAATGGCCATGAACATTTACTAGTTCATTTCGCATTTTCATCCAATTTAAAAGTTTTCCTTTGTCAATCAAATCATTCGCAGTGCTTCAATTCATTAAGAGCAGAGAGCTCCATAACTTGATCAATTCCACTCTTTTATATGGAAGTTTTCCTATCATGAAGAAAACAGGCGAGAGCTATTCGCTTTAATTTAGTGTCACATTGTTGGAGTTAATTTCACATTTGGAGTTTGCGACTCAAGTCTAAATAGATTAAGCCTTCCACGAACGAAATAAATCGAATGATGAATACAATTTATTTTAGTGAGTGGGTTGGGTTCATTTTCAGTCTCACTCCTGAGCCATCAAAGAACGAAAGACTTATTCAGATGTTCTGAAATACAATTAAGTCTAAAAATACTTCACCTCGATTCTCCCAAATCACATCAAACAAGTCCACGGACATGAACTCAATAACTCGAGAGAACTCACTAAAGCCCATGAAAATCAGTAGCCCAAGACTTGGAGCTAGGCTCTGGTGTGATTTATTCCTAAGAGATGTGCCTACTTTTGCAGTAAAAGTTTGCGTAAAATTATGTCCTCCTTTTTCCCGAGAGTTGACAAACAATAAAAAGACAGCGAGAAACTACCTAAGTACACGAACGCCTACATTTTTTATATCCTTGCGAGTATTTTACACTTCTGCCCTACACATTTTTTCAGCGCGGGCGCGTGTTCCCTAGTTGAAATTATTGCAGATTGTACTCCATATTATTTTGTTGCAGCGAACGCGATGAAATGAGATTCCTCTTGGGTAAAATAAATGAGAATATCTAACAAGAAGTTTAATTACCTTGATAAAGCGAAATACTCTGTACGTTTAAGGCGTATGTTGGTACGTCTCATTTACTTCATTTAAAAAAAAAAGTTTGTAATTTGAATAGGCAGAAAATGTTTGGTTTAGTAAGAACGAGTGAAACCCCTGCAAGGAGATGTATAGCGTAGACATGGCAACGGAAAATGCAGATAACAGAATACGAGGGAGACAATGGGAGCAAAATCATAGCTCTAACGAGGATAGGACATGAAGTACGCACATTCGTATGCTCTGTGCAGAGAATGAAAGGCTTACTGTTCTTCGCAGACTTGAAAATTAATAAAACTTGTAGGTGATTGCGCATAAAAAGAGAAAAATGGAATTAGTGGAGTAACTAGAGGTGGTGGACATGCACGCATTAAACAAAGGAGAGGGGAGCTGCTAAAAGCATAATGTGATTATGATGACAAAAGAAGTGTTCATGTGTTTAGCAGCGACTCACTCTCACAAGCCATTTTACTCTATCAGATTTTGTCGTTAAAAAGGCCATGCCCAGCCCAAAAGTTTTAGTGGTGATAGGCAGAGGATTTTCAAATCTCATTCTAATGAAGCCAAGCAGATGCAAGATTGCACAACTCGTATAACTCCATCATTTTTGCATTGGCATTAAATAAAACAACGGCTTCTATCAACGTACGCCTACATAAGTTTTGGTAGAGCAGAAACAAACTTTCTCTTTTACACTCTAGGACAAACTGTTTGAAAATGTTGTTGCGATGCTAGGAAATTACTCTAGGCCAGAGGAGTATCGAATTTACTTTGTAGTCCCTTCTTGAGTCAAGGCTCCAAGAAAATGTTCAGATTGGATTATTGCTACTGGAAATCCAATAAGATCCGCCGGAAGCAGACGGCTGTATTCCATGAACTTACAATATTGAAAAGCATCTGTAGAGTTTCTGAACTTATGAAGTGTCCACGGAAGTTTCCTCGACTTCAGGAAAGAAAATGTGAAGTGACAAAAGCATGAGGAGACTCTTTGTATGAAAACGTTTAAGACTGAAAGCTTCACCGGACAAAGTTTACTTTTCAGAGCCCTTTCCCGATAAAATTTAAGAGTTGAAATTGTTCAAATAAAATGGAATTCATATTTACTTTAGGAATGTTCCACCAGTATAAACTATTCAACGATAAAACTGTTAGAATAGAAAAACTTTTATAATGCATTATGCATAGTGGAGATTTATTTTGTTAAAGAAATTGTTAAGCTCCAACCTCATCCTTAATCTGAATATTTAGGAAACTACTACATCGTTGCAGGAGCGAATAAAGTTAGCCATAAAAAGTTTTTGCTCTCATGCGAAACATTTTTGTTTGAATACGTCTCAAAAAGCAAAATATCTCGGGATACGGATTGACGATCGATAACCATAAGCCTTTTGAAATGGGCCTGAAGTCAAAGCTCAATTATAAAGCTATTTTGAAAAGCTTTTAGGTTGTATGGACCTTTTCAATTTTAATTATAAAACTGGGAAACAAAAGTAGGTATGCTCTTCATTCGTTACTATAGACTCCATTCACTCTAGAGCTCCAGGGGCTAAAACAATGTAAATTTGGTTGAGTAACTTTCCATTCCACCCAAGTTATATCTTGATCCTTTAACTTCAGCCATCAAACGCGACCAAACCTCACGCATAAAAAGGTTAAAACATGCTAGACTCATCTAGACTTGTAATGCATTATTTTGATATCGCGAGAGCTTACACATATACAAACTCTCTTGTTGGGGACCATGGAGCAAAGTTTTTGTTCCATTATGACAGGGTATCTGTTTGCAGTGAAATATAATATTCAGAGAGAGATGGAATATTCAAAAGGATTTATTTCTAAAAATATTTTGGAATCCGGCTTCTTTAAGAGAAAACATAAACACGACAATTTGTAGTCAAGCAAGATTCAGGTTTTAATGGATCGTCTTTCCATGATCCTTCGCGGAGGTCATAAATTATCCTTAAGATGACAGATACAAGGCAGACTCGTTCAAACCAGGGATATACTTTCACATCATGCATACAAGACCTACCAAATGTCATGTAGATTTTCTTAGTCTACTTTTTAACCTCCGGAAAGGATAGAGAACTTTCCTTCCGGTGAATTCACTCCCCTTTTTGTCTATTTTAGCTATAAGCTATAGCCGTATACTATACAAGCTTGAACTAATAATGCGAGATGATGAGGTAGAATCACTGAAGCATTTCATGAGAGATAACATATACGTATTTACTTATTAAGCAAACTCTGCATGGGTTCAGTTAGCGGCCAAAATTAGATTTTAGGACAAAACAGTGATTTGCCATTATTGTATGTATTATTGCCAGTGTCAAACAAAAGTTTGGCTTCGGCTGGTGGAGCTGTTAATGGTCATGAAAAATAAAATATGAAAATACACAAACACGGAAGCGATATAAAACCCTATCTGAAAAAAAATAAAATTTAATGCATGTTGTAATATATACTAGCAGAGTATGAATTACCAGATTGTGGGACAGTTTAATCATAAAGTACACTTGAAAACCTAATTGGCCAAGATTACATAGCCCATACTTAACCAGGACACATAAAAACTTGGAAAATCCAGCAGGTTTAGACCGTAAAACTTTTTAACCTTCCAATACCAATAGAAAAAAAAATGGCAAAAGTTTATTACGTTTTGTTGCACTGTAATTATAAGAGGAGGGGAGTTCTCTTGTGCACCATGCTAAATCACAGAATACATCTGGGAGGCATTTAATGAAATTAGTGGTTTTATAGCATAACTCTGTAAGCCTAAGCAAACCACGATGAGTAACTTAGTTTTCTACGAGAATTACTTGTATCCATGCAGGCGGTAGATTAGTGAAAGTATTTTATCCTGGTTAATTTCACGTTTGTTTAGACTGTAAAATATGAGCATGATCAAGTACTATACCGTGTACAATATATGCCACCTTTTCGCCCATTTTCCCAATTTCATTTACAGTGGTCATTTCGTTCGTTCTGCTTTAGGTTACAAACACCATTCTGGAAAATTTTATTTCACAGCGGAACTGAAAAAAACGCAAAAGGGCATGACGTGACCTAAACGAAAAAAGGAGCTTAATATTTGAATAAAGTAGGGAGCCAATCTTTTTACAGTAGCTTAAATGTTTACTTCCTTAGTTCCGCCATTCCATTTCCATGAATACAATGTGGAGACAAAAAGTTTACTTAGCTCCATAATACCCCACCAAGATCCAATTTGGAATGTATAAAAGGAAATGGATCTAGAGAGGAAGGGCGGGTACGGACTTCAATTAACTTTCGAAAGCATGGTTGAGCTCTGCAATGCATGTATGATTTTCCAGCTGAAAGATTAATATGGGAAACTAGGATCGGATGTGATATTACAATACTACATTAAAGTTGGAAAGTGAAAATACCTAAGCAAGAAGAAACATTGAAAGATTGGAATAGACATGAGTAACAGCATGCTTCAAAT